>BPLR01007610.1:0-196388 GCA_021605095.1 Caerostris extrusa
TACTAAAAATAAATAAAAGTAAAATGCAAATAAAAGAATTTTGGAGGCATATATATATATATATTTTAATATTCGTTTTATAGACAAGGTTATAAGTCAATTAAAAGAGTAACATGAGAAAAATGCTTATGTGAAATGTATTTGATAAAGTGAAAAATTTGAAACCAATTTAATTATATGCACTTTTAATTAAAGTGGAAGGTCATAGAATAATGTCAAGAGTATTCCGCATAATTTTAATTAACATGAATGTTTCTTTATGGGCTTTAATATGAAGGTATGCTTATTTATTAGAAGTTAAATGACTGATTCATTACGTGTATGCCATAAAAAATATACTAAACATGAAAAGTTATATTAATATACGACATTAAAAGGAACGTGTGTTTCCCTTTTATTGTAGACAAAGGTAGATAAAGTGATATACAAACCCCCATATTGGTCGTAATAGATCAGACTGTTGTAGAATATTTTATATTTAGACTTCCTAAACAACTTTGACTGAATAGCGCTTATCAGCCCTTTTTATTGTTTCTATGAAGTTCAGTTGTTAACTGCGGCACCCATTTCTATCATTAAAATTATAATAAAGTTACAGAAAATCATTTGTACGTTCCATTAACAAATTAAATTTCAACAACCTTACAAAGAGGGCATTTAAATTAATTCGTGCTTTTACAGATTGTAAGCAAGAAAGAAATTCTACACAAAACTTCACAAAGATTTTAAATTCAAAAAATCGCTGAATCTAGATAGATATGAGCATTAATATATTTTTCTTTTATTAATTCCTATAAAATAACTATCTTTGTAAATAGATATAAAAATTTTAATATTTCTGGGACTGAATTCATAATTTTTGCCCTACTATTTTTGCTAATAATGTCTCTTAATATTTGGGATTTGATTTTGAATCTGTGGAATTTGAGTAGCTAAATGAAAATTAGGAGTATATCATAGATATAAAATACTTAATTATTTCAGATTATAAATATTTGAAAAACATATACATACATGGATGCATTACTAATATTGATAGTAATTGATCAACATACTGAAAGCCCATATTTATAGAACGATAATATTTGTGAAAATAGATGAAACAAGATATTACAATTCAGTACATATATATATATATATATATATATATATATATACTATAAATCATCATCAACATCGGCTCAACAGGCCCATGGTGGACCAAGGACGTCGCTCTACTGGCAGATTTCAAGACAGGGGGTGTCTTTTTTTTTTAAGAAGTAGGGTTGTTAGCCCTATGTTCTACATCCATATTAAATCGTGATCTTAGGTTTAAAAGTGGATCCCGAACCACTATAAAATCCATTGCACTGCCATTACTCGAACTCGACACCTGTGGCACAGAGTGCTTATCACTCGGCCATCAGAGCCCCATACCAGACACCAATATATACAATTTGTTCGTGCATAACTTGAAGGTTTATATAATTCAGAAGCAATTCTTCTTCTCCGTTTTTTTAATTATTATTTTTGTCTAGCGCTTTTTTTTTCAATTAGGCCAAAACCTTATATTTAATTGTCAAATAATACCCACCTGGTTTATGATCAATGTGGCATATGGATGATCGGTCTCTTTGTTCATATAAAAGTTACCAAATCAATATTTGATTTTCCAAAAGTTACATTAGGCTCTCTGTCTTCTCGAATGATAAATTGTTGAGTTTTAATGTAACTATGTTCATTAAATATTTCTCGAAACATGATAAAACGCTACTTCTGGTTTAAAAATAAAAATGGCAATTTCTTACAATATTTATCACTTAATTGTATTATCATAGTCCATAACAAATAATCTTAATCAATTTTATTCTTGAACTAAAGAAATAAATTAAGTTTGTTCAATCAAAAACCGATAACAATTTCTAAAGATTCGTCAGATTTGTAGATATGATAACGTGCAAACTTTTAAATTTGTTACATTTAAATTTCGGAATCGATCAAAGATTTATAAATGGTCTCTCTTTTCTGTTAAGAATATAGCTGGAAGGAAACATGTTGAATACAGTTAAGTCTTTACTGATGGTTATTTAAAATTCGTTAACATTGTTTTACTAATATCAGTTTAAAATATTTTCTGTTATGTATGAAAGTAAATAAATATTTTTACATGGAAAAAAACGCCTATTTAGTTACATATTTAATACGAACTCCAACCATTGCGGCTTGTACGATTAGGGATGTAAACATTAATGAAGTTTTAACTAACCGTAGAAGTAAAGACCTCAATTTTCCCTACAGGCATGACTGCTTGCTGATTATCCCTCTTTTTTCCGTCTCCTGTTTCATAACAGATAGCCGTTACTTATTAGTTTGCAGTGATCAGCTCATGATAATTAAACACGCGGGCAGGGAATTGTTGGCTCAAATTTCTATACATGCAGATACCACCAGAGTGGTTAAATCAGTTGAGTAATTTAGTGATAACTGAAGTCATTAACTTTTTCATTCGGTTACACCAGCATTCTAATTTGTTCTCAAGAGAAAGTTAGTGCGTTGTATTATCACCGAAAGGCGTTTCTCAACCCCGAGGTAGCTGCTCATTAAGTTTTGCATAAGTTATTAAGCTAAGTATTGCATTATGGCGAAGATTTATGCACTTCCATTAGTCGGCTAGTGTTAGGACGTCATATCCTTCCTCATCTTTCATTGGTTGCTTTCTTTTTTTTGTCCTTGTCATAATCTCGCATGGCTCCAGGGTGAATGGGGGAAGTAAAAAAAAAAAAATGTGCACTATAATAAAGCACATTTATATAAATTCGTGTTTGCAGTTTAATTCAGCTGATGAAATTTAAATTTATTTCTCTCGCAAAAAAAATTCTAGTAATTTGGTGAATATTTTACTCAGAAAGAACTCTTCGTTAATGAATTTCTAAATTTTCTTTCTAAATATATAACTCAAGAAAAAAAAAATGTATGTCATGATGACTAATTACTTATTTTTTTTCTAGACACAGTATTTTTTTTTTTTATTATTATTTATACAGTGTGAGTACAACGCATTATAAGTCTGTACAAAATACAAAGTCTGCACTTGATATTTAAATTTATTTCTCTCCCAAAACTTCTAATAATTTGGTGATTATTTTACTCAGAATGAAATCTTCGTTAATTAATTTTGGAGTTTTCTTTCTATATAACTCAAGAAGAAACAATTTATGTCATCATGGCGAATTATTTATTATTTTCTGTAGGTACAGTTTTTTTTTTTTTTTTTTTTTTACTATTTATACAGGGTAAGAACAAAGCATTGAACTGATTATAAACATTTATTACTGAATAACCGTTGTATGTAATAATGAAATTTTAGTGTTACTGAATATTTCATTTTAACAGTTTTTTTTTCTTTTGCATTAGATACTAAAATTTTTCCAAAATTCTTACTTAAATTTAAATTTTTTGTCCTGAATCAAACTTCCTTGTCTGAAGGTCTGAATGGTAAAAAAAAAAAAACATACCCGTATCTGGGGATCAGGGAATCCACGTTTCAGGGAGTTTAGGAAAATCCCTGAAGTTAATGTTTGGTTAGACTTTATGCATAATAAGTCTTTTGGTCTTTTTTTTTCAAGGAAAAAACATCATCATCTCTAAAATGTATTTAAAATTATTGGATCTGTTCATTGCATTCTCAGTTAGAAGAATTTTCACCATAGATTATTTATCAACATGACTGGGAACCTCTTCACTAGGATTCCTCATATCGTGAGCTCGTAGACGAGAGATTTTCACGCCTGTTGATTGGGAGGGAGGGATCAACATCATGCTCTTCTGACATTCTCCTCTTGATATTTTTCTTGTGGGGGCTCAGTCAAGGACAGAAGTTTTACCTCACCAGTTTCTGGCATTGAAGAACTGAAGGCTGGGATAAAACATGCAGTGTATAGTGTTACGGATGACATGATAAAGAATACTTGGCGAAAATCAAATTACATTCTTAGTGCTACAAAGGTGACAAACTGTGAAATCTACTGAAGTACGTGGTCTAGATAAATATTTTATAGTAGTATATACACTCAAGAGCCAAAACATTATGACCGTGGTATTAATCCATTCCAAGGCGGGTTGAAACTGTGTTGCGCGCCAAAGGTGGGTCAACTTGTTATTGACAGGTGGTCATAATGTTTGGGCTCTTGAGTGTATGTCTATATGTCTAATTATAATTCCTTATTACCGCCATCTGTATCTTTAGTGATGTCAAGTTAGAGATTACTGAAGAGCGAAGTGGATATCTGTTGTACTCTTAAATGAGAGTGTGAGAACAATTATAAGCGTTTCTGTCTTGTTGATAGTGAAAACCCAAGATAACTTGAAACACACGTTAAAAATTGGTAAGAAAGCTTTCAAATTTTTGGAGCTACAAAGGGCCACACGTTGAAATTTACTAAAGTACATAGTCTAAATAAAAAAATATTAGGCAGCACTTACAATATTTAATTACAACATATGTTTAATTGTAATTTCTTATCTCTTACCTTTATCATTACCCAATTCCATGTTCTTAGATGAGCGTCTGAGAAACACACTTGACCTTTTTATGTCTTGGTGACAGTAATGGCCGTATGTTGGTTAGAAGAAGAAGGCCAGATATGCCAATCTGTATGCGTCACGGACACACCAATAATTATGGACTATGGAGCAATTTCCTATGAAACAGTCTCATAATTTTTCCTCGCACCCCAACAGCTAATTTTGCACTTCAGATTAGTGACTAAATAATTGTGGTGCCATATTCTATCACTATTCCAGGGAGTGTTTTATAACACGATATCACTATTCCCTATATCTGCTGTAACCCAAATTTTGCCTTGACATGTAATTTTAATATTATCTTGCCCTGAAATATCACTCTATCTTTCTTTCATCGAGCAAATATAGGGCATAATTGAAGGCAATCTAGTACCACTCATAACCATGGACCGTTTCTGATTTGACTGATGAAATATACCAGGCTGGGAACTCCTCTCGCAAAATGGCATACGTCACTCAAACGTCATAAAGCAAGTCTGTTTGCATGATTATATTCGAAATCGTGAAGATATAGTGGTTGTTAATGTACCACAATTTCACATTTGAAATGGCTCTTCTAGAGCGTACTGTAACATGTGTCCTTGAAATTTTAATCAAATACTCAGGTTGTCTAAACAAATGCCTTCGAAAATATAAACTATTTTTCGTAGTGTTAAGATTGCATTTTCCACTTTTTAGCAGGTTACCTAGTATGGTGAGAACGGAAAAGGAGACATGCATTTTAAAAATATGATAACAACAAAAATAGATGATATTTTTAAAATCTTAATATTTGTTACCCTGAAACGAATGCGGAAGCGTTAATCAAAATTTACTCATCATCAAATATGATGATCCTCAACCAAGTCTGAAATGGGAAAGGGTTATAGGAAAACAAATAAATTTGTTAAATTTTCATTTATATATTCTTTTAATCTAACTATTTTCCTTTTTAGTACGAAACAATTTTTAAGATATTTTATACTAACAACCCATTTATAATATATCAATAACAACAGGAATATTTCATTCGAACTGATTAATATCTTTTTTATTTTTACTTGATTTACGTCCTGTTATCATATTATAAGATTCCATCCAATGATTCTCTATACAACTACATCCAGCGATTCTGTATGCATTTCTATCTAAAAAAAGTCTCACTATAAAATTCAATCTAATTCCATATAGTGTAGTAAATAATTTCGCGCAAGAAATTCAAATAGATTGGTAACCTTTCTTCTTTATATGTTTTTCATCTACCTACTTTTAAAATAGTACATATTTTAAGATATTTTATACAACCCTATCCATGTATAATATAGCAATATAAAAGAGCCTTTTTCATTATTATTAATCATTTTTTTTTTTTCATTTTTAGTCGGAATGTTAGTTTGATTTAGGTTCTGTTTGGAGGTATACCAAATTATATTTTTTGTCCAAAGATACAATTCCGTCCAAATATTTCGTATGAAATTCCATTCAATTTCATAGTTAGAAGTTTATATATTTTTGTCCAAGGATATTGAAGGTTTTCTGAAATTCATTAAACTGGAAGACTTCTGGGAAAAATCTTTATGTTTTCGGCTTATATTTGCATCTTATATTACCAACTAATCTGTTTACTTTTCAACACTTAGTACAAATAACAGAAGAAAGTATTTGATAACTACTGAAGGTGTCTAAAATTACATCAATCAGATATATTATAGGCAAAGTAGGATAAGATGAAATATATTGTTAAATATTTTTGCAAGCAATGAATACGTTCTGTTTTGAAGTATACGAAATTGTATATAATATTTTCCAAGGATACAATTCCGTCCAAAGATTTCTATGAAATTCCATCCAGTTTCATAGATAGAAGTTTATATTTTCGTCTAAGGACACATGAATGTTCTGTGATTCATTCAACAGTAAAGTTTCTGGGAAAATCTTTATGTGTTTGGATAATATTTGCATATCAGGCTTCCAACTAATCTATTTACTTTTCAAAACTTAATGCAACTAACAGAAGAAAGTCTTTGCAGATTAATGAATGTGTCTGTAAGTACACCAAACAGATATATTATAGGCAAAGTAGGATAAGATGGAATATATTATTACATATTTTTTAAGACTTGAATTAATTTTGAAGTAAATTACTCATTTTTTGAAGTTGTTGTTGTTGTTCTAGTGCAGCTGGCAATACAGAGACAGTTAATATTTATGCCATAAGGAAGGGCTGCTCAGTTGTTATTCATTTAGCACTACCCAGGGGTCACGCGTAGCTTGAAGATATGCTCATGGATGGGAGTAATAACACGCCCACAACGCTCTAGGTCTCATATCAGACCAGGAGCTACAATTTAAAGGGATTCCGAAACGATTAAATTTTGACAGGATTGTGAGTTATGTGTCTGCAAAAATCATTTCGATTATCACAAATGTTTGAGGGTAGTTCTTCGTCTTTGAAATTCTTCTTTAGCAGAACCATTTAGTCTACAGTTAAAAGTGGATTCCTAACCACTACAAACAACCATGGCACAACTGGGCTCGACCCCGAAATTTGTAGTACAGTACACCAGAATAATTAGTAAATTAATAATTAGTAATTTTTTTGAAGTAAATTTTGAAGATTAAAAACACCACCTATTATCCTACCTGCTCTAATCACACATAACTTATTAATTATAGTTCCTAATATCTGCTATGTATGTTATAGAATTATCGATGTCATCACTATAGATACAAATTAATATCCGACCGATATACTGTATCATTGTTAGCCAATGCCCAACGCTGACAATGATGTTCCTGGAGCTCTAACTAGCAGAGAGTGTATTAGTACTTAGCGTACCCTAAGGGTCAATCTAATAATTAAGCTAACGTATGTTAATCCATCAAATCCAGACTGGAATCACAACCAGATTCATTATGCTAATGAATGTCGGTGAAAGTAATTAATTACCGCTTTCTTTGACACCTCAAGATATGTATTTTTGAGAAACATAGTCATTTATCATCAGTATTGTCTCATAAGAATCTTGTATAACGTATGTGTTAATATTACATAAACTTAAATACATTCACACTATTCACTGTAGTAACGGTAATTACCGTTTTTTAGCTGTTTAAATGAAATTTAATATTATTTCCATTAATTACGCTATGAATTAATTTTTCTTGTTATAGTAATATTCAGAATTTTTTTTTTTCTGTGCATCATTTTTTCCTTTCATAATTATTGGAGAAAATTTTACAAATAACAGTGTATAAAAATTTCTTGTTACATAATTGGGTTTTTTATAATATTTTTTTCATGCAGAAATATAAGTTAGAAATAGTTTTTCTTTTAATGTCAAATAGTGAATTGAGGTTTTTGTTATTACAAATAGTTCTTGGATTACATTTTTTTTTTAAAT
This sequence comes from Caerostris extrusa, assembly GCA_021605095.1. Taxonomy (NCBI): domain Eukaryota; kingdom Metazoa; phylum Arthropoda; class Arachnida; order Araneae; family Araneidae; genus Caerostris; species Caerostris extrusa. The sequence continues at coordinate 7,947 of BPLR01007610.1, forward strand.
TTACATTTACTAATTTCGTTTTTTAAATATCAGGAGAGAAAAAAATGCAAACAAGCAGGAAATGTGGAATCGAAAATAGCTCACATATTTTTATATTATTGTTTATGAATGCCAGACAATATATGCCATTGCCACTAGATCTCTTGAAGTACAATAGATTCAGCGTTAACTAGCATTATGCGAACATCCAAGGGAGGAGCTTAAACATGCATTTTTCCACCAAAATTTGAAAAAAAATATCATCAGAAATAACATCTGCAATTCCTTTTATCCTAGCATCCTAAGGATCAAACATTTTTATCTAAGAATGAACTTCCGGTTTCAGCTTTCTGATCTTAATATTAGGACATCTTTTTTGGGTGATCTATTAGTTCTTTTGAACTAATATTTAAATCAATGATTCATTAAAAAGTTTAAATAAAAAATTAAAAATTTTCATTAAAAACATTAAATTCATAGAAATCTAGATAGATAATCTTCAAAGTGTGTTTATATTTGGAATGAAAATGAGTGCTTTATAACTACCCTACCTTAGATGATGTTACAAAAGTTCATAATATCCTTGTGATTACGTTATACCACGATGAAGTTTGTACCTTTGAGAAATTCTTAAGGATAAATGGTTCGTGATTGCTCGCCATATGGGAGAAGTTCCTACCTGATCGTCATCGAGTCTTTTTATTTCTGTAAATGACTAAAAACATGTCTCCAGTGGGTTCGAACTATAGACCTCTTACATGCTAGCTAGACACGTTAACACTGCGTCACAAGTGGGCTGTAAAATATTTATTTGGACTGTAAAATAAATATTTATTTTACTGGATCTAATGATTTATGTAGAGTTCTTATGAAGTAAGAATATATGATACCAATAAAGGTTTTTCAGGTATGATCTTGAACACCATATCTCTTTTAAAAGAAATCCACTGTTTGCACAGACTGTGTATCCTGCAATGGATTCCTGTTAATGCGGATTTGGAATTTAATGAAATTGCAGATTCTTTGGCGAAGAATACCAGAAGTCTGGATCAGACTGCCATCCCTACTTCCTTTTGCAGATGCAAATGTATTGGCAAAATTTAAATTTATAATTCCTTCTAAGATCAAAACTATATACCAAATTGCAGACCTAAATGTCGATAGAAAAACAGCTACTACTCTCACAAGATGAAGGATGAAGCACCACAAAAATATGAAAATTTCTGCTGATGGCTTTAAGAAATACCAAAAATGTGTTAACTAATCTGATGTCGAGCTTACTACACATCATGTCTTTGATTCCCCCAGCAATTGCAGCAGCCATGCATTGTCTGGACCATCTCTCGGAAGAGTATTTATATTCCGAGTTGGCAATCAACATAACGAATATTATTCGGGAGTACCGCGATATTTGATTTCCTTGTACTCTTCAGGGATATGACAACGACACATTAAAATAGAAAATAGGCATTGTTTATAATTATGATCAATGAATTTTCCTCCTATTTTACTAAATTTGATTAAAAGTTTAAGTTTAAATTTGGCCAATACGATTAGAAGGACATAGTCAATATTATTAGGCAGCACCACGATATTTGATTTTATTGTACTTGATACAACAACAACAATAAGGCATTGCATTTGAAGAAAAACAAATTTCTTCTCACTACTCATATACTGTTAAAATACTAATTTTTCTTTTTATCTTCATAAAAAGGACTTCAACAGAAAAAAAAATATTATTAATGCATTTACACATAAAACACAATTCAAAAAAAATATATTCAACTGCAATAAATAATTACATAAAACTCTCATTCATATAATGCTTTTATTTTGATTTGTTTACTGTCCAGACGAAAACCAGTTGTCCCTCAACTTTTGAGAGCAGTGCATGTTCAATTCGATTTGAAGTGGAAAGATCAGTTCAAATATTTTGAAAAAAAATCGAGGAAATGCTTTGAATCTGGAACGTGCAGAGATGTCACGCTGTTTCTCGAACACCCCCCCCCCTCCCCACCCCTCAAAAAAAAAAAAAAGCAAAAATGTTCCTCTTGAAGTGAGACGTGTCAGGAAAGTTTGAGTTGTATGAAATCCAAGATTCAAATCACGCGAATATGAATTTAAAAAAATATTTTTAACTCTTATTTTCAACTATTCATTTCAAATATTAAAGTGCAGCATTTCAAAGTGAGCAGGCAATTTTTTTTGGATTTTTTATGAATCCTTATTGCTAATAAATACAAATTTAAAGAATAAAAAGCGATATCCATTTAGAACTAAAGTATTTTCTTTAAACGAACTGTTTTCTAAGGAAAATTTCAGTTGTGATCTAAATACAATTAAAATCACATAGATCAGTGATTTAAAAAATGAAAATAATTTGCATTCTTCTAAAAAACAAAGTGCTTAAACAAAGGGATGCAATTTTTTGCATAAATGCTGAGCCTAGTCCAACTCCGAAACAAAGTAGTTCCGAAAACAAAAAGAATTAGGCTAATGTCTAAAAGCTCCAAATTTAGTGATTCTCAAAATCGAGCGAATTCCTGGTTTAAATAGTAATTTTATCAAGTATTAAACTTTAAGCAATATAAGTCGTAAACAGTCATATACTAAATTGTGTTTAATACATTAATTTTTACACAAATAAGTAATTTTATGTTATATTAATTTATATAATAATAATTTTTACATATTTTTTTGTAAGTAAAACACTATTCACTACATTATATAATTATTGATTATTGTTTGCATTTATACCTTACAATAATTACAAAAAGGAATGAATTATTAAAAGAGAATAAAAATTGTGCATTATTTTTTTGTAATTTTCAATAATACTAAAATAAAAATGAACAGTAAAAGTCATATAATTTAGAACATCAATATATAAATTGTATTTTCAATTATTCCTTATGGAATATATTTTTAAAATACCACAGAAACTTATTAATAATATTATCACTTTAGTTTTATGTTGGAAATAGTACTAAAAAAAAACTTTCACTGAAAAAAAAAAATTTAAATGTTGATTTGAGAATCCATGCAATCATTGTTTGTAAATAGGATTTGTCATTTGGGTTCATTCAAAATTAAAAAGAAATATTTTATATAATAATCAATCTGTTTTAAATTTAATTGCTTATTTAAAAAAAAAATTAATATCTAATAATTTAAAGTAGAAAAAGAAAGATTTTTTTAAGATAAACCCAGTATAAAGTTTAATATGTCAAAAGATTGTCATTTTAATTCTTTTAAATCTTTAAATGCCTTTCTAATTGCCTTTTTAAAATAAATTTTTGCTTAAATCTTGCGATATATTTTATTAAAATAGATACATCTAAGAGAAGTTATCACTTAAACTTTTTCGTTTGTTTAACAATTAACAACTCTAGACTAAATGGATGTTAATTTGTTTATAGATTTTTAAGATCAACAGTTACTCAACCAATTAGGATGTAACATCTTCGAATTGCTCTTATAAACAATCATTTATTTCCCAAATGCTGCGTCGGCATTCGTTCTTTTATTGGACATTGTCTCAATCAATATTTGCATTGTAACTTCTCCCAAATAAACGACGCATTTACAAACCGATGACTAAGCATTGGCCTCGTAGCCAAATCTCCATTTGAGATACAGGCCCATCTTTGTATTTTTGTAGCAAGAAAAGCTATGTGTAGCACAGAAAGATATATTCTTCCAAATCTCCCTCTAAGGCGAGCGACGATCATTGCAACAAGCCCAGCCGATGATGTACCGTAATTTCCAAGTAGCGGGAATATCGACTTTCCAAGAAGGGAGAAAAAAATGCAGCTTGCAGTATCTTGAGCTTTTCCTCGCCGAAATCTTCAAGAAATCTCTCACTTTACGACAGTAAATCGAGCGATCTAGTGGGGGATATCGTCCTTCTTTTTCATTTTATTTACTTTTCTTATTTTTTGATATTTATGTTCCACCGGATATCGCTGTGCCCTACATTGAAGAGAAGCAGAAATTTCATTCCCCCCACCCTGCAAACCAGCGTTCTTAAGTTAATGTTCCCAGTATTGGATTTGGGTCTGTAAATGGTAAAGTGGGCTATCACTTAAAAGAAAGAGAGAAACGGTGGAAAACGTTATTGTCTCAATGCGAAATTTTGTTTCGAAAATTTATTTCTTGGCATCAGTAAAGTATATGGTATTTACCTTAAGATTTTAGAAGAAACACATTTGAACGGCAAATATTTTTATCTGTCCTTTTTTTCTTAGAAGATGGTGCTCAGGGAATGTGTTACTATTTCTAGAGAAATATCTGAGTTTTGCTGAAAAATAATTGCATCTAATGTTACCTTTGTCCATGGTGAAAAGGATACATTTGAGAATGAACACAAGTGACTGTCTAACTGAAATACATTTCATTTTGAATTGATTTTGTTCTACAACAAAAGAAAAATATTCAAAAATACTAAAGATTAAAATTCTGATATATATAAATTTGTGTATGGAATTATTTAAAAATTTTTTTTTAAATTTAATAAGTTAGGGTGCTGGAAATAATATGTTATAAGGAGAAAGTGGTTACGATTTTGTCACGAATAAAGTTGAATGTACCATTGCATTTATGGTGTTAGAATCTATGAAAATGCATCAGAGCTCCTAAACTGCATGCATCATGCGTTTCTAAAAATTCATCTGAACGCTTTTATTAAAATAAGGTAAATAAAGTGAAAAAATCAGGGGAAAGAGGAGGAAATGGCCTAGATTTTAGATAGGCCTATGCATCTGCCAAATTTAAAAGCTCCAAGTTAAAACAACTACGAATTTCAATAAAAGGAGGTACAACAGATTTTAAAATCTATTTTTGCTTAAATCTCGCGATATATTATATTAAAATAGATACATCTAAGATGAGCAATTGCTTATACTCTGCATTTAATTAACAATTAACAACTCCAGACTGCATGTATTTTAATTGGTACATGGATTTTTGAGATCAACAGTTACTCAACTAATTAGAATGTAACATATTCGAAATGCTCTTATAAACTATCATTTATTTCACAAATGCTGCGTTTGCATTCAGTCTTTTATTGGACATTGTCTTAATCAATATCTGCATTATGACTTCTCTCCAATAAACTGTGCAGTTACAAAACGATGACTGAGCATTGGCCTCACAGCCAAATCTCCATTTGAGATACAGGCTTCTGTATCTTTCTATTCTGCGTAGCAAGAAAAGCTATGTGTAGCACAGAAGGATATATTTTTCCAAATCAGACACGTTATCCATTAGGCCACGCGGACCTGAAAGTTGTATTTTGAAACTATGTAATCAGTGTTTGAGAATACGATCTGCCATATGGGTTCATTTGAATTTAAAATAAATATTTTATGCGGTAATCAGTCTGTATACGGGGCGTTTTGAAATTATACTTTATTAAAATAAATATTAATATCTTATAATATGAGATAGTAAAAAATAATACTTTTATTAAGATAAATTTTATTTAAGATATACATACGTTAAAATTTAATATGTTGAATATAATTATGTTTAATTCAATCAGAACACCTTTTAAAATTTATTTTTGCTTAAATTTCAAAATTCAGTGTTATAAAATACAGACACCTAGGCAATATTATTGCTGACACTTTTACATTTTATTAACAATTAACAACTAAATGAATGTTAATTGGCACATAGTTTTTTAAGATCAACAGTTACTCAACTAATTAGAATGTAACATCTTCGAATTCCTTCTGAAAGCGACCATTTATTTCAAAAGTCCTACGTTGGCATTCAGTCTCTTTTATTGGACCTTGTCTTAATCAATATCTGCATTGCAACTTCTCTCCAATATGAGAGGCATTTACAAACCGATGACTAAGCATTGGCCTCGTAGCCAAATCTCCATTTGAGATACAAACCCCTGTATCTTTGTGGCAAGAAAAGCTATGCGTACCACGGAACAATATATTCTTCCAAATCTCCCCTCTAAGGCGAGCGACGATCATTGCAATACCCAGCCGATGATGTACCGTAATTTCCAAGCAGCGGCAGTATCGACTTTCCAAGGGAGAAAAAATGCAGCATGCAGTATCAGGAGCTTTTCCTGGCCGAAATCTTCAAGAAATCTCTCACTTTACGACAGTAAATCGAGCAATCTGGGGGAGATCGTTCTTCTTTTCATTTTATTTATTTATTTTTTATATTTATGTTTCACCGGATATCGCTGTGCCCTACATCGAAGAGAAGCACAAATTTCATTCCCCCCACCCTGCAAACTAGCGTTCGTAAGTTAATGTTCCCAGTATTGATTTGGGTGTGTAAACGGTAAAGTGGGCTATCACTTAAAAGAGAGAAATGGTGGAAAGCGTTATTGTCTCAATGCGAAATTTTGCTTGGAAATTTATTTCTTGGCATCAGTAAAGTATATGGTATTTATCTTAAGATTTTAAAAGAAACAAAATTGTGCGACAAATTTTTTATCTGTTTTTTTTTTTCTGGGAAAATATCTGTGTTTTGCTGAAAATTAAATGTATCTACGTATACGTTTATCCATGGTGAAAGGAATACTTTTAAGAATGGACAAAAGTGACTGTCTAACTGAAATATATTTCATTTCGGAATTGAATTTTTGTTTAACATAAAGGGGAATATTGATAAATACTAAAGATTAAAATTTTGGATATATATAAATTTGTGTATGGAATTATCATAAATTATTTTTTTTTAAAAATTTTCTAAGTTAATGTATTTAAAATAATAATGATATATTTAGAAAGCTGTTTCGATTTTGTTACGAATAAAGTTGAGTGCGCCATTAGATTTATAGTGTTATAAGTCTATGAAAATGCATCATGCGCTCCTAAAATGCATCTGAACGCTTTCATTGAAATGAGATAAATTAAAGTGTGAAAATCAGGGGGAGGGGAAGACTCTCCAAGTTTTAAATAGCCTACGATTTTAGATAGCCATATGTATGCGCCAAATTTGGAAGCTCCAGGCCAAACGAATAAATTTCAATAAAGGAGATATAACGGATTTTAAAACTATTTTTGCTTAATATCTCGATAAATTTTATTAAAATAGATACATCTAAGGGAAATTATTGCTTACACTTTACATTTGATTAGAAATTAACAACTCCAGAGTGCACATATGTTAACAGGTACATAGATATATAAGATCAACAGTTACTCAACTAATTAAAATGTAACATCTTCGAATTCCCCTGAAAACGTTGGCATTCAGTCTTTTACTGGATATTGTCTTAATCATTATCGGTATTGCAGCTTCCCTCAAATAAACGACGCATTTAAAAACCGATGACTATGAATTGACCTCATAACCAAATCTCCATTTGAGATACAGGCTCCTCTATCTTTGTATCCCTTGTAGAACTAAAAACTATATGTAGCACAGAAAGATATATTCTTCCAAATCAGACGCATTATCCATTACTCCACGCGGACAGAACGTTGTCTTCTGAAACTATGTAATCCATGTTAGAGAATACGATTTGCTATATGGGTTCATTCAAATTTAAAATAAATCTTTTATGAAGGAATCAGTAACGTTTTGAATTTATTGCTTATTAAAACAAAAATTAATATTTTATAATACGAGATAGAAAAAGAATAGTTTTATTAAGATAGATTTTATTTTAGATATTCTTAGGTTAATATTTAATATGTCGAAGATAGTTATGTTTAATTCAATCCAAATGTCACTTTAAAATTTATTTTTGCTTAAATCTCAATATACATTTTTAAAAAAATACATATATCTAGGCAAATTTATTGCTTACACTTTACGTTTAATTCACAATTAATATGTGTTAATTTGTATATAGATATATAACAACAACAGTTACTCAAACTAATTAGAATGCAACACCTTCGAATTGTTCTAACAAAATATCATTTATTTCCCAAATACTACGTCGACATTCGGTCTTTTATTGAACATTGTCTTAATCAATATATGTACCTTCTCTCATATAAACGACGCATTTACAAACCGATGACTAAGCATTTGCTTTTTAGCCAAATCTCCATTTCAGATGCAGGTCCCTGCAACTTTGTAGCAAGAAAAACTATGTGTAGCACAGAAAGATATATTCTTCCAAATCTCCCCTCTAAGGCGAACGACGATCATTGCAACAAGCCCGGCCGAAGATGTACCGTAATTTCCAAGCAGCGGGAGTATCGACTTTCCAAGAAGGGAGAAAAAATGCAGCTTGCAGTATCTCGAGCTTTTCGTGGCCGAAATCTTCAAGAAATCTCTCACTTTACGACAGTAAATCGAGCGATCTGGAGGGGGATATCGTTCTTCTTTTTTTTTTTATTTATTTTTTTCCTCTTTGTATTTATGTTCCACCGGATATCGCTGTGCCCTACATCGAAGAGAAGCAGAAATTCCATTCCCCCCCTGCAAACCAGCGTTCTTAAGTTAAATGTTTCCAGTATTGGATTTGGGTGTGTAAATGGTAAAGTGGGCTATCACTTAAAAAGAGAGAGAAATGGTGGAAAACGTTATTGTCTCAATGCGAAAATTTGTTGGAAATTTATTTCTTGGCATCAGTAAAGTGTATGGTATTTTACCTTAAGATTTTGGAAGAAACAAAATTGAGCGGCAAATATTTTTATCTGTCTATTTTCGTAGAATATAGTGTTTAGGAAATGTGTTATTATTTCTAGTGTAATATCTGTGTTCTGCTGAAAAATAAATGCATCTACGTTTACGTTTATCCATGGTGAAAAGGATACATTTAAGAATGGACACAAGTGACTGTCTATCTAAAAATACATTTTATTTAGAATTGATTTTGTTCTTGACATAAAAAAAATATTAAAAAATGCTGAAGAATAAAAGTTCTTTACATTTATATATTTATATATGTATAAGAATATAAATATTTAAAAACTAAAGTAAAAGAAGAACTATCTTCCCCAGAGAGTTCGATTTACTGCGTTTATATATATACATATTAAGAATTTTACACTTTATAAAACGGAAATAAATTTATTTTCTAAACTAAAATTATCAATATAAATATATACATTTTTAAGCTTTTTTTTTTTCTTACATTAAATACTAAATCTTAAGGGTAACCTCTACAATAACACAGCAGATTATGTTAAAAGTTTTTATCTTTTGTATTCAATCTTGTATGAGTTGTTAACAATTTTACGACATTTATTTTTTGAATTATAACCGTACACGTATTAATATTATTAAGTTAATTACGTTGGAATTAGTACTAAAAAAATTTAAGAAAATAAATTTAAATGTGGTTTTAACTGCGGTTTAACTGTGTAATTAATATTTGAGAATAAGATTTGCAATACAGGTTCATTCAAATTTTCAAACAAATATTGTGTTTTAAATTTAATTGTATATTTAAGTAAATTTTAAAATATTATAATTTGAAGTAAAAAGGTTATTTTTATTAAGATTTTTTAATATATGCTAGGCTGATATTTAATATTTCAAAGAAAGTTATGTTTAATTCAATTTGAATGCTTTTTTTGAAATTTAATTTTGATTAAATCTCTCTATAAATTTTGTTAAAATAAATTCATCTAAACGAATTTATTGTTTACACTATTACATGTAATTAACAAATAATAACTCCAAATTAGTTGGTACATAGTTTTTTAAGATCAACTGTTACTCAACTAATTTGAATGCGACATCTTCGAATTCCATTTGACAACTATCATTTATTTTACAAATGCTGCGTCTGCATTCGTTCTTTTATTGGACATTGTCTTAATCAATATCTGCATTGTAACTTCTCTCAAATAAACGACGCATTTACAAACCGACGTCTAAGAATTGGCCTCACAGCCAAATCTCCATTTGAGATACATGCCCCTGTATCTTTGTAGCAAGAAAAGCTATGTGTACAACAGAAAGATATATTCTTCCAAATCTCCCCTCTAAGGCGAGCGACGATCATTGCAAAAACCCTACCGATGATGTACCGTAATTTCCAAGTAGCGGAATATCGACTTTCCAAGAAGGAAGAAAAAAATGCAGCTTGCAGTATCTCGAGCTTTTCCTGGCCGAAATCTTCAAGAAATCTCTCACTTTACGACAGTAAATCGAGCGATCTTGGGGGAAGATTGTTCTTCTTTTCATTTTTATTTATTTACTTTTTTTTATTTTTATATTTATGTTCCACCGGATATCGCTCTGCCCTACATCGAAGAGAAGCAGAAATTCATTCCCCCTACAAACCAGCTTTCTTAAGTTAATGTTCCCAGTATTGGATTTTGGGTGTGTAAATGGTAAAGTGGGCTATCACTTGAAAAGAGAGAGAAATGGTGGAAAACGTTATTGTCTCAATGCGAAATTTTGCCTTGAAAATTTATTTCTTGGCATCAGTAAAGTATATGGTATTTACATTACGATTTTAGAAGAAACAAAATTGAGCGTCAAATATTTTTATATGTCTTTTTCGCAAAAGATGGTGTTTAGTGAATGTGTTATTATATCTAGTGAAATACCTGCGGTTTGCTGAAAAATAAATGGATATTCGTTTAAATTCATCCATGGTAAAAAAGAAACATTTAAGTATAAACACAATTGACAGTCTAGCTAAAATTTATTTCATTTCGAATTTATTTTGCTTGTTCAAAAAAAGAAAAATATTCAAAAATAATAAAGATTAAAATTCTTGACTATTCTATGTATATATATATAAGAACATAAATATATTAAAAAATAAAACAAAAGGAGAACGCTCTTTCCCCAGATATCTCGATTTACTGTGTATATATATATATACATATAAGAATTTTATATATTATAAAATGTAAAATAAAATGTAAACAATTTAATTTTATGCTTAAAAATACTTAGCATATATATATATATATATGCACTCATGCCCATAAATTAAGGATAATGAAGTTCAGGCAAAGAAAGAGACAGAAGCAAAACAAATGTGACTTATTTGTAAAGTCTATTTATTAAACAAAAGGTAAAGAGCAAAAGATGCTATATGTTTGACATAATTAATAAAAATTGCGATTTTTACTCCCTGGAGCAAATTTCAAAACAGAACCTATTTACAAAAAACCGTATAACATGGTTAGTATGATGGTTAATATGGAGTATGTCTCCCGGACGATGCAATACAGACCTTACAACGCCTAGGCATGCTGAATATCAAATTATCAATCTGATCTTTAGGAATATTACACCACTCATCAAGCAATGCCCTCCGAAGTTCCGGTTGACAGGTGGGAGGGGGTTGACGGGCTGCAATTCGTCGGCCAAGCATATCCCACACATGCTCTATTGGATTCAAGTCCGGTGAGTATGCTGACCAATCCATATGGGTGATATCCTCCAATTGAAGGAATTCGTCTACAATGTTTGCACGGTGAGGACGGCGTTGTCATCCATAAAAAGAAATTCAGCACCCATGGCGCCCCGAAACAACGTACATATGTTGTTCCAGAATGATGTCCCGATAGATGTCATCATTCTGGCCTCTGAAATCATCGTTACACTCTGAACATGCAGGTCAGTTCTGGAACCAAGAATAATTCCTCCCCAAACGAGCCATCCTGCACCACCGTAACGGTGTCGTTCAATGGTGTTCTCTTGGTGGTAACGGGTACCTGGCTCTCTCCATATGAAAGTTCGGTGAGAATCAGACTGCAAACTAAACCTGGACTCGTCGGAAAACATCACACATGACGCCTGTTGCGGTGGTGTCACAATGCAGTAACTTCTGGCAGTAACTGCTAAGTACCGGTCCTCATTCGGCGTTTCTTTTTAACTCGGGGGCACATTCGGCGTTGTAACTCGGGGGGCTGTGCTGTAACATCTACTCACATTACCATCATCTTGGAATCGTTGCCAAAGCCTGGAGATGACACTCTGGGCGATTCCAAGTTCCTCGGATACTTCCAGCTGGGTACGTCCACATTCCAGTCCTCCGATAATTATACCACGTAAAAAATCACCCAAATGCGTCCTTTGTGCCATAACTATGCGGTTATTGCACTGAAAGGCTTTTAAAGCGCTTGTGAACAATTTTACTTCTTTGCCACCATTCCTTATATGCCCCTCTCTTACAGTCTCGTCAATGTGGACGTACTATCCACGCCATCTGGTGGTTTCCTTAATTTGATATTCTTTTAAGATGTGTGTGATAATTCTACAGGTGAAATTTTTATTTTAGAGTTCAATTTCTGTGGGATTCTGAATTATCCTTAATTTATGGACATGAGTGTATATAAATTGTGTTATTATTTCTAGGAAAATATCTGTGTTTTGCTGGAAAATAAATGTATCTATGTTTACGTTTATCCATGGTGAAAAGGATACATTTTGAATGGACACAAGTGATTTTCTAAATGAAATATATATCATTTCGAATTGAGTTTTTGTTCAACATAGAGGGAATAATGAAAATACTAAAGATTAAAATTCTGGATATATATAAATTTTTGCATGGAATTATTATAATTTTTTTTTAATTTACTAAGTTAATGTGCTGAAAATATTTATGTTATAATGAGCTGTTACGATTTTGTTAGGAATAAATTTGAATGTACCATTGGATGTGTTAGAATCTATGAAAAATGCATCAGAGCTCCTAAAATGCATGCATCATGCTCTCCAAAAAATGCATCATGTGCTCCTAAAATGCACCAGAACGCTTACATTAAAATGAGGTAAAGCAAGTTTGAAAAAGATTGGAAACAGGAGGAATCTCCATATTTTAAATAGACTAATATTTTAGATAGGCTTACGTATATGCCGAATTTGAAAACTCCAGTTTAAACAACTACGAATATGAATAAAAGATGTAAAACATATTTAAAAATCTATTTTTACTTAAATCTCACGATATATTTTATTAAAATAGATATATTTAAGAGAAGTTGTTTCTTACACTTTACATTTAATTAACAAATAACAACTCCAGACTACACATATGTAAAATTGTACATAGAATTTTGGGATCAAAAGTTACTCAATTAATTCGAATATAACATAATCTAATTCCCTTTGAAAACGATCGCTTATTTAAAAATATTGCGTCAACATTCAGTCTTTTTTTTTTTTTTTTAATCAATATCTGCATTGTAACTTCTCTCTTTACGCATTTACAAACCGATGTCTAAGCATCGGCCTCATAACCAAATCTCCATTTGAGATACAGACTTCTGTATCTCTGTATCCCTTGTAGGAAAAAAAGCTGTATCCAGCTCAGATATATATATTCTTCCAAATCAGACGTATTATCCGTTACGCCACGCGGACGTGAACGTCATTAACTGAAACTATGTAGTCAATGTTTGAGAATAGATTTGCCGCATGGGTTAATTCAAATTTAAAATAAATATGTTATGTTGTAATCAGTCTGTATACATGGCTTTTTAAATTTATGGTTTATCAAAATAAATATTAATATCTTATACTATGAGATAGTAAAAAGAATATTTTCATTAAGATAGCTTTTATTTAAGATATTCTTAGGTTAAAATTTATTATGTTGAAAATAGTTATGTATAATTCAATCTGAACACCTTTTAAAATTTAATTTTGCTTAAATCTCACAATTCATTTTTATAAAATAGAGACACCTATGCAAATTTATTGCTGACAATTTTACATTTAATTAACAATTAACAACTCAAATCTAAAGGAATGCTAATTGGTACATAGATTTTTAAGATCAACAGTTACTCAACTAATTACAATGTAACATATTCGAATTTCTCTTGAGAGCTATCATTTATTTCACAAATGGTGAGTTGGCATTCGTTCTTTTATTGGACATTGTCTTAATCAATATCTGCATTGTAACTTCTCCCAAATAAACGGCGCATTTACAAACCGATGACTAAGCATTGGCCTCGTAACCAAATCTCCGATTGAGGATACAGGCTCCTGTATCTTTGTATTCTTTGTAGCAAGAAAAAGCTATGTGTAGCACAGAAAGATATATTCTTCCAAATCTCCCCTCTAAGGCGAGCGACGATCATTGCAACAAGCCGAGCCGATGATGTACCGTAATTTCCAAGCAGCGGGAATATCGACTTTCCAAGAAGGGAGAAAAATGCAGCTTGCAATATCTCGAGCTTTTCGTGGCCGAAATCTTCAAGAAATCTCTCACTTTACGACAGTAAATCGAGCGATCTGGGGGTTTCTTCTTTTTATTTTATTTACTTTTTTCCTTTTATATTTATGTTCCACCGATATCGTTGTGCCCTACATCGAAGAGAAGCAGAAATTCCATTCAGCCCCCACCCCCCACCCTGCAAACCAGCGTTCTTAAGTTAATGTTCCCAGTATTGGATTTGGGTGTGTAAATGGTAAAGTGGGCTATCACTTAAAAGAGAGAGAGAAACGGTGGAAAACGTTATTGTCTCAATGTGAAACTTCGCTTGGAAATTTATTTTTTTGGCATCAATAAAGTGTATGGTATTTACCTTTTAAGAGTCTGGAAGAAACAAATTTGAGCAGCAAATATTTCTATCTGTCTTTTTTCGTAGAAGATGGTGTTTAGGGAATGTGTTATTATTTCTAGTGAAATATCTGTGTTTTGCTGAAAAATAAACGCATCTACGTTTACGTTTATCCATGGTGAAAAGGATACATTTAAGAATGAACACAAGTGACTGTCTATATAAAATACATTTTATTTAGAATTGATTTTGTTCTTCAACATAAAGAAAAATACTGAAAATACTAAAGATTAAAACTCTGGACATTTATATAAATGTATTATAAATATAAATACACACAAGAGAACTTAAAATATAAAAAATAAAATTAACGATGGAATATCTTCGCTCGATTTAATATGTTTATTTATATATACTACTGTGTCCAAAAAATTAAGGCCAATTTGCAATTTAAAATTCCGGGGCTTTTGGAATTTAACTGTTTATACCACTTCTAAATGTTTCTTTCCAATATAGGAATATTCACCTTCTACAACATTCTATACGTTTCCACAAGCCAAATTTAATGCAAGTTCTTTGCTCAATTTATTCAAACATTTCAAAAATCGCCGGAATCAGTTTGAGCGTCTCACATAACCAAGTGTAATTCAAACACTAATGGTTATTTTGACTTCAAATTTCGCACAGATGTCAAGGACAGTGCCAGGAACATTAAAAAAATGAAATTCCATAAGAATCGGAAATTTTAAATTGGAAAATGGTCTTCCTTTTTTGGACACAGTAGTTTATATTGAAACGTTAATAAAAAAAAAAGCTTACAATATAAGAATATTGCAATATTTAAAATATTTTGAATTGAATCCTACAATAAATTTTAGTTTACCACAAAATATCATACTAAGTTTATAGAAACAAATAAATATATAAACTCAAAAGCCAAAACATTATGACCACATGTCAATAACGAGTTGGCCCACCTTTGGCGCGCAACACAGCTTCAACCCGCCTTGTCATGGATTAATACCACCACTTAATACCAGTTAAATACCACTTCCACCTGATCACGTGCCTTCCACGTCCTCCAGGCGAGTTCATTGCAAAATGTAGGGGTGGTCATAATGTATTGGCTCTTGAGTATATATATATATATATATATTATTTTAAAAATTAAATAGATTGCAAATTTAAAGAATAAAGAGAAATAAATTAAAAACAGAAATAAATTTGCTCGATATATCATGGGAAGAGTTCCCTAAGTCGAATATTTCCACCTTCTTAATCTGAACACAATCCTTTATTTACATAACATATCACTCTGTCTACATTTCCATTCTTTTACTCAGTCTACACCGTTTACAACACCGTCGTCAACTCAAACTTTTAAACACAGTGGCCAAGTCAATATCTCAACTGCGTTCTATTCTCAGTTACAGTAAGTACACATTTGTATTTACATTGCACGTTTTGCCAAAAACATACCAAACTATACTATAGTCTCATCATAAAGAATATTCGAAACATCAAAATAAGAATTTACGAATTTACCAAAGGCTATGAAAGCAGGCTTATTATTAACTAGTTGACAAAAAGCTTGATGGAATTTTAACTTTTGGAGAGTCAGTTCTTTACTCAAAGGTTTTCTAAGATGTCTCAGACTTTATCGTTATCACTAACAATACACTTTTGAAACCTTAATAAAAATGTTACAATAAAAGAATATTGCAATATTTTAAAATATCTTTAATTGAATCGTACAATGCATTATCGGGTACCACATAGCATTACACGCGTCTTACAAAAACAATAGACATATAAAAAATCAAATAAATGATAAATTTAAAAAAATTTAAAGATAAATAAAATAAAAATAGAAAGAAAGTGGCATGGGAAATTCTCCCTAAGTCAATAAGGGTCACATTCTTAATTTAAGCATAAAAATCCTTTATTTACATAACATCTGCCACTCTGTCTACATTTCCATTCTTTTACTCAGTCTACACAGTTTACAATACCATTGTCAACTTAAACTTTTAAACATCGTTGCCAAGTCAATATCATTACTCCATTTTATTCACAGTTACAGTTACACTATATACACATTTGCATTTACATTGTGCGCGTTGGCAAAGACTTACCAAACAATGCTTATGTCTCATCATAAAGAATATTATAAACATCAAAGTAAGAATTTATAAATTTACTAAAGGCTATAAAAGCAGTCTTATTACCCTCAAGTTGACAAACCCTTGATTGAATTTTATCTTTTGAAATGTCATTTCTTTCCTTCAAATATTTGTCCAAGCCTAGAGTAGCTGAAAACATTTTCTACTCCAATAATATTGCAATTGCAAATATAAGATGAACATGGATTTAATATTTTTAAACAGTAATTTAAATTGAAATGTACAATAATAAACTGAATAATTTTGAAATCGATAAAAATGATGATCACAAAGTCTTGGGAATTCTTTGTGATAGAAGCTTAGATCAGGGCTGGCCAATCCGCGGCCCGCCTTGAATATTTTTTCCGTCCCGTGAGATTTATCATACTTTCACAAAATATATTTATTTTATAATGGCCAAAGTATTTAAAACCGATGTAATAAAAAATACATTATGTGTGCATCCATATGTTCAAAAACAGACTGTTGAAATAATAAGAAAAGATTAACTTTGATTTTAAAATGATATATATTTGCGAATATATGACAGATATTGCCTGTTTTTATGAGTTTACAGTATATTGTAAATAGCATAGCAAACCAGACTTTTTGTTGTTAGCGCTTTTGGTTCAACTTACACCAGCTAATCGTTTTTTTTTTTTCAAAAAAATGAAATTGAAATCAAACATAAGAGACGCTATTCTGCAATACCCATTACGATGTGCAAATGCCCAATTTGAGATAGATTTGCAAATGTTAAGTGAAAGAGTGAAGGAACAAATATCACACTAATAAAATAAATATTCATTTTTTTATTTCGTTTATATTTATATATTTTTTAAATTTAATTTTTAGTGTTATATTTTTTTTACAACCTGCGTTAAGTATCATTATTATTGTATTATCTGAAATGTTACATGAAAGAATAATGGTAAACACAAAACTAATAACTCCTTATGTTTCAATTTTTCACTCCAAAAGTATGTCTAATCTAATAAGGGGAAAAAATCAATCCAAAAAATAGTGGGTCTAAAATCTAATATGAAGATATATAGGTTTATATGCGGCCCGCGGAGTTCCAAAGTAGCCCACAAGATCGTTTGGGTTGGCCATTCCTGCTTTAGATGATTCTGTTATTATCATATTTTATTAATATTTAATTAAGTAAATACTTTAAGGTAAGCCTCGTAAAATAGCAATATCAAACTAATTTTTATGAGTATTAAATGAAAAGTAGCGCAGTGATTCTTCATTTGAGCTGTGTGATGCCAGAATAAACTTGAGTAATCCTTAAATGCTTCGTGTATTTGTGATGGTATAGATATTGATTAAAGCAATATCCACCTCAAATCAGAATATGTAGTTGGTAAATGGATTATAATAGTAATTGCTCTCTGGCACGTAATTCAGCAATTTCGCGCAATACAGTCAATATTTGCATTACCTACAATCCTATGATATCTGCTATGAGCTTACAATAAATCAGTGAATATTTCGGAAACATTGTTTATATTTATTGTTATAAAATTCATATGATATTCATTGTTAATTTATATGCGCGTTTGCACTAACAAAGGAAATTACGAGAAGTCAATATTTCTATTAAATTATTAATTTCTGAAATTATTCAACAAATTCGCACTATATAGTCAAAATTTGCATTACCTGGAATCTTATGATATCTGCTATTAGCTGAGAAATAGATCAGATAGTATTTTGGAAACATTGCTTACATTTCATATTATAAATTGCTTACATTTCATATTATAAATTGCATAAATTTCATATTATAAATTGCTTACATTTCATATTATAAATCGCATTTCATATTATAAATTGCTTACATTTCATATTATAAATTGCTTACATTTTATCATATGATATGCGTTGTTTTTTGTATGCGCGTTGGCCTAACTAGGGAACTGTAGGTTCCAGTCTAATCCTAAAGTGTGCAATCCTAAAGTGTGTACAAAATGACAGTAGAGAGATAAACCAAACTAACTAGGGAAATATCGAAAAGTCAACACTTCTATCAAATTATTTTTTTCTGGAAAATACTTAACACTTTCAGTGAGTGTTTCGGAAACATTGCTTATATTTATTGTTATAAAGTCATATGATTTGTGTGCGCGTTGCTCTAGTTAGTGAGTAATCGAAAAGTAAATATTTCAATTGAATTATTAATTCCCGGACGGTATTCAATAATTTCGCCTTATATATTAAACATTTGAATTATTTGGAATCATATGATATATGTTATGAGCTTAGAAGTAGATCAGAGGTATTTTAGAAACATTGCTTGTATTTAATATTATAAAGTCATATGATATTCATTCCTTATTTTGTGCATGTCACATTGTCTAACGGATGACCAAAATGAAAATGTCTCTATTAAATTATTAATTCCAAAAAAATATATGAATTTTTTTTTAAAATAACATGTTCGTATTTATTCAAATAATTATTCCTTGAAAATATTGCAGAAATTATAATAAATTAATAATAATGGAGTTTCTTACGATTTCAAGATTTTTGTAAATTGAATTTCTGCAGTAATTAGTGCACTTGCTTTATTGAGAAAAATATATATTTAAAGTTAAAAATATATAGAAAATTTATGAAAATTTGAATTAAAATCTATTATATGAATTAAAAATATATTAATAGAGGTGAGAAAACGTTAAAAATAATTTTGTTTTTGTTATTGTGCATATGTCTCATATAACACTTCATTGATAGGAACACATTGATAGGACGAATGAGGAAGAATCAATAACTCTACCACATTTGAGTGCTGTATTAAAAAAAAAAAAAACCTCAGGAAACCCCAGCCTGATTGTGGGTATTTTTCACAAGCTGTCTAAATCACATACGAGTCTTCTTATTTCTGAGAACAGTGAGTCATAAATGTTAATACTAACACTATGCTAACACTAACATCACGCTAACAGACGTCGTTAGTGCTTTGAACATCTCAATTGTCCTGCATGTTAACTGTACATCCTACCAATTAACTACTAGTTGGGTTGCAAGTAATATCTACATCACGAATGAAATGATTTCAAATGGTTTTCAGTCGTTTTATTTCTGTAAAATTTATCAAGTTTACACTTTTAATATTATGCAAATTTATTAATTATTTATCAAAATATTAGAAAATTTACAAGATTAAATAATTTATTTGTAATTCCGAAAGATAATATTGGGATAATGTCGTTGACAACATTATCTCGATAATTATCAAACAAACACATGTTGACAAAATAAATGTCTGCATATTATTAATTTATTGCATTCCAACAGTGATTCAAATGCTAACTAGTTATTTGTGTCATAATCTGAATTGCCAATATAGCAATCTCATAGCACTTTAATAACAACCTAGAATTCACAGCTAATATTAAATACTCAGAGCTGAGGAAAATCTATAATATGCATTGCAAATTGCATTACATATGATTGGAGTTCATAATGTCATATAATAGTTTGGAAATTCATCAGCAAATTTAATATTTGAATAATATTCAGACGTGCAATTACGCTATATTTGGTGGTTTAGTTTAGAGGTAACTGAAATGCATAGATGAGCTGTAAATATTAAATATATTTAGAAACTAGTTCGTAAATGGATGTATTTAAATATGACTTGCATGTCATAGAATGGCACTATTAGATTACGAATTACTTCGGATTCAGACTTCTCAGTTTAATTTACATACATGAATAAGGACTTTTCATCACTGAAGAAAAACATTGTTGGCATTTACTCCACTGAAACTGAGCGGCCTGATGACCAATTGGCTAGCGCTCTGGCCTTTGGTACCATAGGCTTCAGGTTCGAATTATGGCTGTGGCATGGATGTTTGTGAGTGGTTTGGAATCCACGTTAAACTGTAGGTACCGGTCTGTTCAGCATAAACAGTGCAAAAGTGATCGTAGACCGACAAACAAAACCAAAGAACTGAAACTGAATCAGTTGACAACTTTATTAATGAAATGCTACTAAAATGGGCCAATGTTGTTCCTTTAAGTGGCGAGAGATTTTAAGAGAAAAATGTATTTCAATTAAATATGGGAGAATATTAACAAGCATACTACTGACCATCTGAATTTACACTCAGTCACAGTGTTCTCATAATTTTATCATTTTTAATGCATTAATTGCATGTATATCTAAAAAGCTAGAATCAAACATTGGAATGAGATACGATCCATCTGTAAGCTAATGTTGTAGGAAAATACATGGGCTACAGTTGACATCAGAGTATGCGTGGCATATTTTGAGTTTAAGATTCTGCTATGAAGTTTAAAATTTTTAGTTCAACAACAGCATTTTTACATCTGTGATGGTATATATAGATAAGGACATCTGTATATGAACATGCATTGCACAAATAAAGCGATGCTTCACTATCCCTTTACTCATTATCGAATAATTTGCATACCATGGAAGTATGATCGTAGATTGCTGAAGTATGAACATTTTGATTAACTGGTTAACTGGTGTTGGATAATATAGAAATCGTGGCCATTCTTTGCACAAATAAAGTGATGTTTGATGTTTCTTTATCCATTTACTCAAAAACAAAGAATTTGTATATTATGGACGTTAAGATAGCAGCCATACAAAGTTGAAACATTTTAACTCAGGATCCGCACCACGGTTAGTTAATAATAATCTCTTGTAATAGATTTACTGAGGATATTTAGGCAGGTTTTTGCAAACAAAACTTAATGGTACCACATTTCGAATGTGGAGGCAAATCAAACGAATCAAAGCAACCAATAAACCTGCAGAAAAAGATTGTGACATTAACCCTGGATGAACCTCATTCACATTATAGTGACAAAACTAGGAAAACCGGATGGATAAGGGAGGATCAGTGCTACAGGTGAATCAATTATGGAGTCTGCAGATCTAATTTCATTTCATAGAGTGGCAAAACAAACGACAGTGATATCTGTGCACATTGATCTCGACATCTGACACAATGTTGGATGGCACTGCAGGTTGGACAATGACAGCTTCCACAACTCATGCATTTTATTCCACTAGAAAGAGAGAGAACCCATTAACGGGACAGTGACTATTCATGCAAATTAATGTCGACAGGTGGCGTAATTAGGATCAATGCTGCAGGCGTATCAATGTCGCCTTTCATTCTTCGTGCATTGCTTTCCGTTCTCATGATTAACAAGTTGGCTGAAAGGTTCATAGGCTGACACATAGATGGTGCTACTAGTATTAAATCCATATGATTTTCAGTTAGCCCTAACCTTCAAAAAACATATGTATAAATTTGGCAACTATTAGTATGTGAGTTATAGCATTTTTAGTGAAGCAACTTTTGTTAGTTTGAGAAAAGGGATAAAAAGGAATTTCGTGTGTTAATAAAGCATTGCTTTTTAGCAAAAAAAAAAAATACTATTGAAGCCAAGGCTTGGCTTGATAAACATTATTCAGACTTTGCACCAGGAAAATCAAAAAAGTCCATGAAAAAAGTAATTTCTGATAACCGTAAACATCAAAAAAGTGAAGTTTGATTGAGATAGCCGAGACCCAAAGATATCAAAGGAACGTGTTGGACATATAGTGAATGAATATTTGGATATGCGAAAGTTTGTTCAAAGTAGGTGCCGCACGAGCTCACAATCGACTCAAAACAACAACGAATTGATGACTCTAAGCAGTGTTTGGAGCTGTTCAATCGTAATAAACCCGAATTTTTGCGTCGATATGTGAGAATGGATGAAACATGGCTCCATCATTTCACACCGGGTCCAATCGACAGTCAGCCGAGTGGACTGCACGTGATGAACCCTAAAAATGCTATAACTCGCATACTAATAGTTGAACAGCTGTCAAATTTATACACGTGTCTTTTGAAGGTTAGGGCTAATAATAGAAGCGCCATCTATGTGTCAGCCTACCAACTTTTCAGCCCACATTTTATTAAAAAATCTTTATCTGTTATCTTTTATTGTGATGTCATTTGCGATGATATTTTAATTGCTGATAAGTAGAAGAATCAGCTTCAGTTTTGATACTCTTCAAGTGCGTCTGTGGGGAATGGGGTTATATTTTACTTATAGTACTTATGATGTACTAATGAAATTTGGTATGAACATCCTTCAAGGTTTGGTTTGGTTTGCTGCTCTACGATCATTTTTTTGCACACTTTGGTCTATTTAGACTGGGACCTGCAGTTTAACGTGAATTCCAATCCACTCACAAACAACCATGCCATCTCCAGAATTCGAACATGGAGGCAGTTTTATCAACGTCCAGAGTGCTAGCCAATTGACCATCAGGCCCCTGTAAACCAGGAAGTTGTATGGAGATTCTTATCTGACTACCTTTCTTAAAGAAATGATTTTATGGATTGACTTTAATCATGTTCAATATCGGCATATATATGATATCTTTTAAATCGTTATCATTGCCGGTGTCAAACAGAACCCTTTCAGTTAAAAAATTTTATTAATCTAGTCCAAGTAACTTATCCCTTTTATTCAAATATTTACAAAATTTAAAAATTGGGTAACCCCAAATGTAGTACAAACTTCCAAAAGATTCCAGTCCAGAATCTCAAACCTCAACTTCAGCAGTTGAAAATGCATTTTTACTGTTAACATTAAACCAAAAATTCAAACACTTGAAGTATTCCGGTAGACAACTTCAATCATAAACTCTAAACAGTTCAACAGGAAACATCATTCTTAAACTCCAAATTTCTGCAGTCCAAAACCTCAAACTGAAATTTTTGCAAATGAAAAACTAATCTTCTGTGCAAAATTAAACCGAAATTTCAAACTCTCAAAGTGCTTCAGCAAAAGTCGTCAACTTTAAAATCCAAACTTCTTATTATCAGAAAACACTGTCCTTATGCTCCACCTTAAAATTCAGCAGCTGAAAATACTATTTTGCCCTGCAACATCGAACAAAAAAAAATCAAACACTCAAAGTATTCCAATAGAGATCTTCAATCTTTTGCACCAAACTGTTGAACAGAAAACATCTTCCTTAAGTTTCAAACTGTTTCAGAACCTCAAACTTAAGCTACAGCAGTTGAAAATATTATTTTACTGTGTAACATCAAACCAAAAATGAAAGCCGTCGGAGAGTTCCAGCAGAGAACGTCAAACATAATCTCGAATTTTTCAGCAGGAATCAATCTTAAACTTCAAATTGTTCAGCAAAAAACATCCTCTAGAAGCTTCAAACTATTCAGCAGAAAACATAATTTATAAGTTCTAAATGGTTGCAATCCAGAACCTCAAACTTAAACGTGGCCTGAGGGCCAATTGGCTAGCGTTCTGGCCTTTGATATCACAGAATCCTGGCTGTGGTATGGATGCTTGTTAGTGGTGCTAAATCCACGTTAAACTGTAGGTCGTTGTGTAATTAACCGAGTGTGCGTAATATAAGCGTAGAGGGATAAAGCAAGCCAAATCAAACTTCTTAAACTTCAGAAGTTGAAAATACTATTTTTCTGTGCAACATCAAACCAAAAATTCCAACCCTCGAAGGGTTCCTACAGAAAACGTCAACCTTGAAACTCCAAACTATCCCAGTCCTCAATCTCAAACTAAATCTTCAGTAGTTGCAAAAACTTATTTGCTATTCAACAGCATACCAGAAATTCAAACTATTGAAGTTTTCAACTGAGATCTTCAACCTTATACTCCAAACTGCTCAGCAGAAAACATCCTCCATAAGCTTCAAACCTTCCCAGTCCAGAGCTTCAAACAATCTTTTGCAGCTAAAAATACTATTTTGCTGTGCAATATCAAACCAAAAACTCAAACCTTTGAAGTGTTCCAGCAGAGAACGTCAACCTCGAAACTCCAAACAGTTCCTGGTCCACAAAGAATTAAACTTCAATAATTCGAAATACTTATTTGTTGCTCAACATTAAAGTAAAAATTCCATCTCCAAACTGGAAAGGACGAAACAAATAGGCCGGTTTCAATCAATCTGGATGGGAACATCGCTTGCAACTGTTAGCCCGGGGATTTATGTGTGCAACCCGAGGACTTAATAGCCAGGCTCCTACGTGGGCCCGTGGATTTATAAGCCCGTTTAAAAAGCAAGGGGTTAGCGACATCTCGTAATGAATGCCTGTGACGTTAACATGTGCGCTCCCGTGATATATTAAGGAACCGATGACCGTGCGGCGTCTCCTCTCTGGGTGCGATCGATAAATAATTACGCGGTTTATTTTAAGGTAGTGAATTTCGGTCCAAAACTGTTAACGGTTCGGTGAAAAATATAAGTTTAATTCACCGTCTCTTTTATTTTTCAATTAATTTAATGTCTTTGTTCGGATTCAGATTTTAAATTATGTCCGAGTACATCCAGGGAAGCATACTTGAAATGATGGAAATTTTTAAAAGTTTGGAGCGAGGGAATAATTCGATACTGGATCCATTGAAATTCATTTTATTATTTTCTAATATGGTAGTCAGCAAAAGTTTAATGCATATCTTAATTTTAAAATTATTTCTTTACAAGTCTGAAATTTCTAATTATAAAAGTAATTAAACAGTAATCCATTTTAATTTTAAAATGATTTCTATGTAAATCTAAAATTTCTAATTCTAAAATTAAATTAATACTAATAGATATTTATAGTACTAATAGTAGTTAAATTTTTAACTACTTCTCTATAAGTCAAAAATTTCTATTTTTTAATCATTTAAATAATAATCTATATCTTAATTTAAAAAAAAAAACGATGGATAAATAATTTTGCGTTAATTCCCCGTCTCTTTTATTTTTCAATTAATTTAATGTCTTTGTTCAGATTCAGATTTTAAATTATGCCAGGAGTGCATGTGGGGTAGTATACTTGAAATTGTGTCATTATTGTGGAAGTTTTTAAAAGTTTGGAGGGAGTGAATAATGCGATATTAGATCCATTGAAATGTATTTTATTGTTTTCACAAATATGTTAGCCAGCAAAATTTAATCTATATCTTAATTATAAAATGATGTCTATGGATTTTGAAAACTTTAAATCAAGTTAATTCTAATATATATCTCAATTTCTAATTAATTCCATATAATTCAAAAATTTATAATTTCAAATGAGTTAAATTGTAATCTATATCTCAATTAAAGCAAAACAATGGTTATTATAGTATATTAAATATGTATAAGAGTTTATTTTAAGGTAGTGAATTTCGGACCAAAACAATTATTGGTTCAATAAGAATTATACGTTTGGTTCCTTTTCAATTAATGTGTTTTTATCAGACTGTTTTATTCAGATTTCACATTAGGTCCAGAATGCATTCGAGGTACGATACTGGAAGAGATGGCATTATGATGGAAATTTTCAATAGTTTTGAAGAAAGTGAATAATGTTTTATTGGAAATATTGAAATTTATTTCATTAATTTATGTAATATTTTGTCAGAAAAATATATTCTATGTTTTAAAATAATGATTGCACTTCCTTAATAGTAATGTTAATGACTCCAATGTGTTTACGGAAAGTATCAACCAAATACACTCATGTCCATAAATTAAGGATAATTCAGAATCACACAGAAATTGAACTCTAAAATAAAAATTTCACCCGTAGAATTATCACACACATCTTGAAGAAGAATATGCAAGTTACAGGAAACCACCAGATGGCGCGAATAGTGTGTCACAATGACGAGAGTGTAAGAGAGGGGTATATAAGGAACGTTGGCAAAGAAGTAAAATTTTTCACAAGCGCTTTAAAAGCCTTTCAGGGCCAATAACCGCATAGTTATGGCAAAAGGAAGCATTTGGATGATTTTTTTATTTGGTAGAATTATCGGAGGACTGGAATGTGAACGTACTCAGCTGGAAGTATCCGAGGAACTTGGAATCGCCCAGAGTGTCATTTCCAGGCTTTGGCAACGATTTCAAGATGATGGTAATGTGAGTAGATGTTACAGCACAGGTCGCCCCCGAGTTACAACGCCGAATGAGGACCGGTATTTAGTAGTTACTGCCAAAATAAACCGACGAAGCACAGCATCAGACCTGTCTCGTCAGCTCTCTTCAGCTAACGGTACGACAGTTTCAAGGCAGACCGCGTACAGACGCTTAGGGCACATTGGTCTATATGCTCGTAGGCCTGTCAGATGTGTTCCACTTACCGCAACTCACTGTCGCCTGCGATTAACCTAGAGTAGAGAGCATGCATTGTGGACACAACAACAGTGGTCTGGTGTGATGTTTTCCGACGAGTACAGGTTTAGTTTGCAGTCTGATTCTTGCCGGACTTTCCTATGGAGAGCGCCAGGTACCCGTTACCACCAAGAGAGCACCATTGAACGACAACGTTACGGTGGTGCCGGATGGCTCGTTTGGGGAGGAATTATTCTTGGTTCCAGAACTGACCTGCATGACTCACCGCACTTGAATCCAATAGAGCATGTGTGGGATATGCTTGACCGACGAATTGTAGCCCGTCAATCCCCCCCCACCTGTCAACCGGAACTTCGGAGGGCATTGCTTGATGAGTGGTGTTAGATGTCCCAAGATCAGATTGATAATTTGATACTCAGCATGCCTAGGCGTTGTAAGGCCTGTATTGCATCCTCCGGGAGACATACTCCATATTAACCATCATACTAACCATGTTATACTGTTTTTTGTAAATAGGTTCTTTTTTGAAATTTGCTCCAGGGAGTAAAAATCACAATTTATATTAATTATGTCAAACATATAGCATCTTTTTGCTCTTTACCTTTTGTTTAATAAATAGACTTTACAAATAAGTCAAATTTGTTTTGCTTCTGTCTCTTTCTTTGCCTGAACTTCATTATCCTTAATTTATGGACATGAGTGTATTATACTTGATATATAAATAAATACCATATTAATTAAGATTAATATAAGACTATTTCTTGGTTGATATTTCTAATTGATAATAATTACAGAAATTTTTTAATAAATATCGTTGTTAGAAGAAAATTTCTGGTTTCTAAAACTAAAACAAATATTGATATATTTCAATTGTTTTGTAAGACATTCTTTAAAGTGAGAAACCTAAGTATAGACAAAAAGGAGCCATAAATGAAAAACAAATGTAAGAAAAAAAAAAGAACCAAAAAAGATATCTCATATGAAAAATGTTGACGCTGGAAATTTATTAAAAACGAAATAATTACTTTTATTGAATAAAATATAAATTCTCATATAAAAGAAAAATATTTCAAAAGTTCGTGTTCAAATGCAGGCTTTTTCTTCTCTGAGATGAGTATTTGGTAGTTAAAGTTATTTCTTACTAGATTTTAATTTTTCTCCATTATACTTTAAAAAGACATTTGAAGAAAAAGTATGGCAAACTTTCTATTTACCTGATATTTACTAAAATCTATAGTTTGTAACTTTAGGAGGCCTGATTAAACGACGTGGAGAATTGAACCCATAATCTCCTATCAATCACTCCTGAGGATATTTTGACGATATTTTAATTGACTAGATCATTAGTGGAACTTTATTAAGATATAAAGTATAGTAGCACAATTTTCTGAAGAGAACAAATCGCATAAAAGCTTTGTTCGTTATGTTCTGATCCCATAGGAAAAAAATATATTTTCTTAGATTTCATTTTTTTATATGAACAATGATATGATAAAAAAAATGTGGTATATATATATTTATATACCCAATAAAATACTGAAAAATAGGTGTATTACAGCAATACTTGTAATTGTAGTCCATCAATAAATCCTATGCGTATTGGCATATTATTAAAAACAGTCACGAGGTTCTTTACGTGAAAATATGCTGCCCCATCATTTTCTTTTGATGCTATACTTGCCTGCCCTAAACAGAAGTTCCATGTTATCGGAATGCATCGCTTGATGTGTGCTTAAATTGAACGCAATCCTCCAACGAGCAGAATTAACTTGGTTTAAAATTACAATTTATTATGTGTTTAAACTAGGAAAAAAAAAACATCAAAGTGATTATTCAAACGATTTCTATTTAGTGATACTTGATTCTCGAATAGTAATCCTTGAAGATGATAGTTAGCAAATATGAATTGATGCAAAAATTCTTATGTATTTTAATACATTTTCTACAAATATTACAGTTCCTTTTTGGCTCCATTTTAAAATGAACATGTTTTGGGAAAACACCTTTAAATAATAATTTCTGCAAATTAGCATTTGTCAATGACTAATGCTTAACAGCCGATACAGATGACACTCTCGTGTGAAATTATTTAATTTGTTTAGTTTCAAATACATTATAAAAAAAATATTTAAATTATTTTTGTTTAGTTTTTTTCATTTAATTAGACCTACTACTACTACACCACACCACATAACTGTGCCTAGAGCTGAATTGATCCTTTACAGTTTGGGAATGATGCGGGTGAAAAGTCTGATTGGGCTCTGTGTGGCTCTACGGTCACATCAGGCCGGTACCTACGGTTTAAAGTGGATACCAAAACACCACAAACATCTATGGCACCGCTGGGAAAATTGTGGTACCGAGCGCCAGAACGCTAGACACTCGCCCATCAGGCCCCTATTTAATTAGATCGGGATTATTTCAAAATTTTAATCTTTCACCAAAATATGCATTACTATTTTAATATTTAAATCAAAAATGATACACGATTACGGGCTCCACATAAGCCACATTCGATGCACAGCCGATTTTAAGTGATTTAATATTTAAATAAACCGCTTTTCTATATAAATGAAGTGCAAAAAGTTGTTTATATTTATGAAAGACATTTCACCAATGCAAGGGAAAAAATGCAAAACCAAGGGAAGTTGAATTCGTTGCATATGCTGTATTACAAAAAAAGCAGAAAAGTTTTTAGGGACATTTTAAAAGGGAAAAATAAATGAAGTAGAAAAAAACAATTTGTTTCCTATCAATCTTTAAGCATTCGATTTTGGAGGCCAGATCCTGGCGATAAAACGGGGGATAGATATAAAACTCTTCGGTGGAGTTGGAATTTACTGCTCTTGGTTTTCATTTATTTATTTATTTATTTTATTCTTGTGAGACATGTTTCCTTGTCGGTTGTCTTTCCTGAGACAAAGATCGCTAAACAATGTTAAGGGAGTAAAAAAAAAAAATAACACTTTATTCGGCTGTTGTTCAATTTTTTTCTTTTGTAAATTGTGTAAAGCATTGCAGAGCCACAATAATGTAACGTTTTAATTTTGCAGCAAAACTAAAGTTCTTAACATTGTAGAAACAATATATTATTGTTCTAAGCCATAATATTCTCAAGTAGACAAAAATAATATTATTCTAAGCTACAATATTTTCAAATGGACAAATATAAGATTATTCTAAGCCATAACGTTTTCAAATAGACAATTATAATATTATTCTGACCCATAACACTCTCAAATATACAAAAAAATGTTATTCTAAGCCACAATATTCTCAAGTAGACAAATATAATAGCTTTAAATTATTATTAAGCAATTATTAATATTTATTATTGTTGTTTAATGCAGCTTATACAGAGACAGTCAACATTTATGATTTAAGCAAGGGTTGCGCCAACGTTACTTATTTAGAATACAGGGAGCATGGCTTGAAGATAGTGGGCTACAGAAGTAACGCTAGCCATACAACGATCTATGACAACTATTATATTTATGCCGGGATCAAACCCAAAAGTACCGAGAAAGCTAGCCACTCAGGCATTTATTTATTTCTTTATTATCCGGATTATTTCCATATTTTGACTTTCACCAAAATAAAATTTTAATCCAAAATGGTACGAAAACCAATAAGCCACAAAATGATTTTGAATTTAAATCGCATGTCTTTGAAGAGAAAAAATGTTGTTTATATTTATGAATAAAAAAAAAAACAATAAAATTTTGAAGCATTTTTCCAAAAACCAGAGACATTTTAAAAGGAATAATAAATGAAGGCAAAAAAAAAAAAAACAATTTGTTCCTATCAATCTTTAAACATTCGATTTTGGAGCTGGCGATAAAACGAGGGATTCATATAAAACTCTTCGGTGGACTTGGAATTTACTGCATTAAGTTTTCATTTATTTATTTATTTTTTATTCTTGATAGACATGTTTCCTTGTCGGCTGTCTTTCCTGAGACAAAGATTACTATACAATGTTAAGGAAGTAAAAAAGAAAACAACTCTTTATTTGGCTGTTGTTTGATTTTTTTCTTTTGTAAAATGTGTAAAGTAATGCAGAGCCACGATAATATAACCTTCTTAATTTTTGCCGCAAAATAACACTCTTAATAATGTAGAAACAATATAATATTATCCTAAGCCACAATATTCTGAAATGGACAAAAATAATAGCTATAAAATAATACTATTATTAATATTTAAGTTGTTATTGTTCTAATGCAGCTGGTAATACAGAGACAGTTAACCTTTATGCCAAAAGAAACGGCTGCATCGACGTTACTCACTTAGTTTTACCCAGAGGGCACATGTGGCTTGAAGAATAGCTACGGATGAGGAGTAACACTACACATACAACGCTCTACGATCCTATAATACCGGGACTGCGGCTTAAAGTGAACCATTCACAAAAATTCATGGCACACCCGCGACACGAACCCAAAACCTGTGGACCAAACACCAGAGAGCTAGCCACTCATGCATCGGGCTATTTATTTCTTTTATACAAATAGATCCGGATCATTCTATATTTTTATCTTTCACAGAAACATATGTTTCAATTTTAATTTTAAGTCAAAAATGGTACACGATTACGAGGGGCACTTGGCGCCGATTTTAAGTGATGTAATATTTAAATAAACGGCTTTTCTTTTTAAATGAAGAGAAAAAAAGTTGTTTATATTTATGAAAGACATTTCACCAATGCAAGGAAAAAATGCAAAACCAAGAGAAGTTGAATTCGTTGCATATGCTGTATTCAAAAAAGCAAAAAGTTTTTAGGGCATTTTAAAAGGGAAAATGAATGAAAAAAAAAAAAAAAAAGTTGTTTCCTATCAATCTTTAAGCATTCGATTTTGGAGGACGATAAAACGTGGGATAGATATAAAACTCTTCGGTGGAGTTGGAATTTACTGCTCTTGGTTTTCATTTATTTATTTATTTTTTTTTATTCTTGAGCCTTGTTTCCTTGTCGGTTGTCTTTCCTGAGACAAAGATCACAAACAATGTTAAGGAAAAAAAAAAAAGAAAAAAAAAAAAAACTTTATTCGGTTTTTGTTTGATTATTTTTGTTGTTGTTGTAAATTGTGTAAAGCATTGCAGAGCCACAATAATATAACTTTCTTAATTTTAAAGCAAAATAACTCTCATAAACTCACAGCTCTATTAATTCGTAGCCACAATATAAGATTATTCTAAACATTATTCTAAGCCACAATAAAAATATTTATAATTATTTATTACCTTATTTGTTAACATTTAACATTTTTTTAATTATTTGATTAATTGTTTTGTTAAATTTTTTGTATTAAAAATAATTTACACGAAAAAGGAAAATAAGAATTATTCGAATAGAATTATATGAATTATTCTTAAATGCACAAACAATATAATAGCTTTAAGTTATTTTAAGCTATTATAATATTTAAGTTATTATTTCGTGTTAAAATTGAAATGTATAAATTTTGGATAATAAATAATTCGAAAACAAAAGAAATGTATTTAAAATAAATGATTAAAATAAAAATACATTTAATTAAAATATAGAATTTAAAATATGATAAAAAATATAAAATACACTGTTTTTCTTTTGCATAAACTATATAAAAGAAAATCAAAGGCATAAAGGTATAAGCAATAATACCTATTATTGAAAGTTTGAGGAGAATTAATTTGATTGAATATATATCAATATACATGAATTTTCGGGTTCAAGTCCCGGTGGTGCCATGGATGTTTACAGTGGTTCGGAATCCACTTTAAACAGTGGGTTCTTGGATCGAAATATGAGCGTCGCGGGGGTAGTGATGAGCCGTGTCAATGCTCTACGATCAAATCTACATGCTACACATGCCCCCTGGTAGTACTAAATGAGTGCAGCCCTTGCTTATGATATATAACTGTCTAAGGCTTTGCCAGCTGCATAATATAAAAAAAAAAATTATTATTTTATATTGATGTTAATGTTTTAGCATTTAAAATAAGCCACAATACCTCATTTATCCTGTATAAAAAATCAAATTTTGCATTATGCCGCGGCATTTAATCTTTCATTGAATTATTTTTTTTCTTCTTTAATGGATTAGTCTGACAGACGAATGAACATGTATAAAATCCTGATTTATGCCGAAATTATTAATCTGTGGAATACCACAGATTAGTAATATAATATAGAGAGCATCGGGGTTTACCAGTTTTTGGGTAAACATAATCCTCACGTAATCATACACCTCGCTTCATTTTAACTTTATAGTTTAATATATGCCATGGTAGCTTGGCGATTTTTGGCAACACTTTATTGGCGATTATTATTTTATGCCAAAATGGGAGAAGGGACAAATAGTTTTACTGTCATACAATTTTTGAAAATAAATGGATCGTTTTTTTAGCTATTAATACTTATATTTATAATACTTCTAAATATTTTTTTTTTATTTCCAATGACAGATTATGAACAGTTACAGCAATAAAAAGAACAACGAAAAATAAAAAAGGACAGAGAAAACAACAAAACATGCTGGAACAGAGTTCATTAATCTAACATATCTCTAGCCTTCCAATATCTCTCGGCGAGAAAAGTCTTGCTCAGAGCAGGACAGTGAAGTAGATGCGGGGAGTCCATGGCCTCTCCAGAGCTGCACAGAGTGCATATTGGGGAAGGAACAATTTTGAGTCTGTAAAGATGTTTTCGCAGGCAGTCATGTCCAGTGGCTAGTCGGAAATGAGCGACTACTACTTCTAAATATTTGACATTTGTATAATATTAATAAATTTTATTATGTAATAATTTCTCTCCGGTAGAATTGGCAAAATAAATACTTTTATACGACGAATTTGTTATATTTCATGCAAAATGGTAAGAGTTATAAATACAATAACATTTCTTGTTTTATTTATCTTTAATAAGCACATAGTTAAACAAATGTATGACTTCAGGGCAATGTCTCGGAATTTTCGGAATCACTTCGTAAGTTGTTTACATTTTTTAAAAATAAATGCTAGCTGGAAAATGAAACAAGCGGCGAAACAGTGCCTATTCTAGTACAAAAAGACGAGTTTGGTTTGGTTTGTCGCTCTACGGTCGTCTTGTGCACACGAGGGCTAAACAGACCGGGACCTACAGTTTAAAGTGGATTCCGAACCACTAAAAACATCCATGCCACTGCCGGGATTCTTACCTGACTCCTGTCATACCGTACGCTGGCTACTACTACCGTACGCTGGCTTAGTTACGGAAATGTCCTGAAGTGCATTTTTTGAACTTCGAGCACAGATCGAAATTCCTTTGAATGAAAAGCACTGCCCTCTTACTGAATTACAAAATAGCGAATGGCTGTGGAAGTTAGCAGTCTCTGCCGATCTGACAAAACATATGAATGAACTAAATTTGAGATTGCAAGGAGAAAACCTGCTTCTCCCTGATCTATACACTAATATTAAATCGTTCCGGCAGCAAGCAATATTGTTTCAATCACAATTACATAAAAAAATGTTTCCCACATTTTAAAGCACGTGAAGTATTCAGCCGCACTACTGGGACTGAGTTGATTGTCGATTTTGAAGTCGAAATTTTGAGTGCTTTGAAGATAAATTTTGATACTCGTTTCTCAGACTTTGATGTCATTGCAAATGAAATTAAGATTTTTTAAAATCCTTTTAAAACTGACATTAAAACCCTAGCCCCGGAACTTCAAATGTAAATTATTGATTTTACAGTGCAGTTTACAAATATAATTAAGAACAAACATCAAAACTCATCTTTGGTGGAGTTTTATAACAGTCTTCCACTGATAAATTTGATAATTTACATAAATTTGTTCGTGGGCTGTTTTTCTATTTTTTGGTACTACTTACTTGTGTGAGAAAACATTCTCCAGAATGAAGTACACAAAGAATGTTTACAGATCTAAGTTAACCGATGATCATCTTAAATCTCTTTTAATAATTGGTACAAGTTAAATTGATCCACAACTGCAAACTATTGTCAGTGAAAAATCACATTTACATAAATCTCATTAGTATTTATTATTAGTATTAGTGGACAGTGGTTAAGTTAGCTTTTCCATTCCTGAGGGATTTTCAGGATAAAAATCATATGTTTGATTCAGGATATGTACATTCCGAACATCGATATACATACATATGCTATACTCTTTACCCCAACATAACTTCCGATGTTCACTAGTTTATAATGTTAGTGGGATCCATTTCAATTGTTTGTTAGTTGTTATGCTTAAGTTAAATTTTCTGCGTATTATGCTTGTCATTAAGCTTCGCCCTAGAAAGTCAATAAAACCGAGTTATTATCATTCTGTGTTTTTTTATCCAACTTATTACAGCAACAATAAACTAATCGCTGTCGCGGACCAGGTTGATGACACTGGCGGGCCGGATTTGAGCCGCCAGTGTCATCAACCCGGCCGTAGTTTGTTAATTGTGCAAATGATTTCATCAATTCCATTGATATCCATAATGATAAATGTCATTGATGCCGGTAGGTGAAATTTGACGATGCAAGTAATCGTGTGATTAACTCATGGCCAAGCATGTGCACAGCTTGTGTATATAAGAGGCCTCATTTCGAATCAACTGACACTACCAGTTGCAGTATTGTTGTCAACATAAGAATACGCGGTAGGAATGGTAGGACGATGTCCTGATAATCCTCTTAGAATAGAAAGTTCCCAAGTTTTATCTAAAACTGCAAGCAAATAAAGGATTATTACCTCTATACAAACCCACTGAAAGGCAGTTTTGTCTCTTCTCCGACATATTGGATGTTCGTGACATGTATAAGTAGAACATTGCATAAAAAAAAATAAAAATAAACCAGACAAATCACTATTGTGAAAAACTGATGGCTCATTCTTGAATCAGGGAGGTTTCCAGTTTTTCGTTAATATGACATGATAATGAAACTTTGTTACTTTAAATAGAAGGCACCGACTTCCCTTCATTATCCATTGCGGGATTTTCATAACATACATATGTAAAGGACGGGCTAGAATGTCTTTATTGAGATATTATAGAACTGCTAATAGTAACAGCAATGCTCCGATTTGTGGTTCATTTGTAGCATTCGCGGCTTGCAATATACTATGGTACTATACTGTATAGGTTAGAATAAACTACCTACTTCTGTGGTAGACTCTGCATTTAGAAATAATGTTACTCGATAGTGTTAATGGGGTTTTTTTCTGATTTTCTATGATACGGCAAACAAATATGGCATAGTAATCCAAAATATACTCTCATTGAGTTTTCCGTCTGTTCATAATCTGACAATTTGATGCTATACTTACGCATAGTTGAGACACGAAACTTAATGTGCAGCAAAAGCAAATGTCCCAATTACCAGTATGTCAACAAGTGGTCCATTGATAACCTTATCAAGCAGAAGGGCTCATGCTTGTATCTGCCGATGTAGAGACAAAATAAGAACAAGATTATTTGTACAGTTTTCGCATCAATATTAAGGGCGCTTGTCTCCAAGGAGTCTTGTCCTTATGCGCATAAATGATAGGGAACTATATTTGCAATTTTTCCAAAACAGAAAGGCGTTATCTTCCATCCACTATCCATAGATGGCTTTCCATGGTATAGAGAAGTAGAAAGAAAACGGAGTACACCAATGTCAAAATAAAATTTAAAAACATATACAAAAGACATTGCACAGACCAATCTTAAATAATACTTTACATTATAAAACCAATAATAAAGTTTCACATTGTAAATAAAAATAACGTAAACGCCAGGATGAGTGAATATTCCAGCACAGATTACAACGCGAAAAAGCGTCTCAACAAACTGTCTATCGCAGTCCACCAGCCGATGAGATACAGGACTGTGACTCGAAAATATGAGGATAATATATCCTTCTTAGTTCTCGGTCCCCGGCCCTTATCCTGTTCCAACAGGATATTCTATTTCCCGGCCGGAGGAGATCGAATCGATTTTATTTTCCGAAATTTTTTTTTCTTCCTTCACCCTGATATTTCTTTCTTGGTTCTTTGCTTGCTTTTTTTTTTTTTTTTTTTTTGGTTTTGAAGTTAAAAGGGAGAGAAAGTCCTGGATCGAATTTCGTTTACGCTCGCCCGTAAAGACATGGGCCCCATGTTCGCGTATGCCAAACTGGCAAAAAAAAAAAAGGAAAAAAAAAAAAATCCCTCTCTCTGTCCCTGCTGCTAGAGAATAAATAAAAAGGAATATAAAATTTGTGCGCTTTGAAATTTGATTTCGACTTCATTTCGTCTTCTATTCCTTAAAATTTTCCCGAGAAACATATTTTTTTCACTACTTAGATGTTCTTCGATTCCATTGTTATTGGAAAACGCGCACTCTTCGAGAGAAGAAGTTGGCGGGAAAAAAAACGTACTTGGTGTGAATTTTTTTAGTTGTATTTAAACTTTCAATAAAAAAAAATAATTCATATTGTATTTTTATGCGAGCCAATAATAGTTTTAATATTATAAATTACGGGTGCGCAGAAGATCTACCTCCCCGTGGTGCACCTGGTAAACACTTTTTAGTGGCTAAAAGATTTGCAACTTGGCATTTTTGTTAGATAAATGAACTCTGTTTCAGCATGTTTTGTTGTATTATTTTGTTGTTGTTGTGTGTTGCATGCTATTTTTATTCGTTGTTCTTTTTTGCTTTAACTGTTCATAATCTGCCATTGGAAATAAAAAAATATATATTATAAATTGCTCTTAACTGTTTAAATATGAAATTTTTATATTTAGCAAGTGAGTTAATATTTTGAAATGTCTTATTTTGATGTTCCCAGCATATTAAAGTTAAAAAAGTAATACACACACACCGATATATATATATATATATAAATGAATTATCTTTAGTAAATAATTTATATTCATATATATATGATTTATTATTTTTTATTTCCAATGGCAGGCTAGAATAAGCAATAAAATAAAGAGAACACAAGGAATATATAAGCAATAACAACAACGAGAAATGAAGGAAATCACTTGTTTAGCCCATAAGGGACCACGCCTCCTAGTAACGACCCTACACAGTAGAGGAAAGAAGTGTAGGGTAGACAGGAAAGTGGGATGAATCCACGTTCTCTCCCAGATTACAGAGCAGGCATTTTTGGCTTTCAAATATTATCATTCAGTAAAGGTGATTGGCCAAACAATCATGGCCCGTCAGGAGTCTGAAAAGGGCAACTGCTTTAAACCTGGGCTGATCAGGGACGTTTAGAATACAGTTAACCAGATTTTAAATTTTGCCTTCACGGAAATTATCAGATAGAGTGTTATCAGTTAGAGTATAAGTCTCGGATCATCAGTTTCCTCGAGTGAAAAGAGATGTTTTTACAAAAAGATTGGGGGATGTTGTTGCTTTTTTGGCAAGAGACCCCACCTTTTCATTACCCAGGATCCCACATTGGCCTGGGATCCACTGCAGAACGATATCCTTTGTCCTTTGAGGCAAGGTCTTCAGGACAAATGTTGCATTTTTCGATGGAAGTAGACTGGGGTGATAGGGGGATTGACTGAAAAATGAGCTTAGAGTCAGATAGGATGACTGTTCTAGACAATTGTTATGTTGGTTATTGCAATTGAGTTAGAGAAATACGTAAAAACTTCAACGTCGTAAACGGTCGGCATAGGCATGAAACAGAAAACATGTAGCAGAACTCCCTGCCCCAGCGTTGGTTCATTGTCCCACACTGGACAATCGGTATAGATTCTCAAACACTCTGGTTTGGGGTATTGCTCGTTAATATTTGCTTAGAAAATACTAAGCAAATATATATACACTAATAATGTATATATAACTAAGAATATATAACTAAGAATGTATATACACTACCGTGCCCAAAAAGTAAGACCAATTTTCAATTAAAAATTCCCGCGGCTTATGGAATTTCTGTTTTTTTTTTTATTTTTTCTTTTTTTTAGATTGATAGCACTGTCCTTGACATATTTGGGAAATTTGACGTCAAAATATTCATTAGTGCTTGAGTTACGCTCCGCTTTGTGAGACGCTAAAAAACTAATTCCGGCGATTTTTAAAATGTGTGAATGAATTGAGCAAAGAACTTGCATGAAATTTTGTTTGAGGAAACGTATAGAATGTTGCAGAAGGCATTCGATCATTCCTATTTCAAAAAAAATGCTTAGAAGAGGTATAAACAGTTCAAAGAAGACAGAGAACGCGTTGAAGACGAATAGCCCTCTGGTCGACCCTCCACCTCAACCGACGAAGATCACGTCCAAAAATTTAAAGATTTGTTGCTTTAAGACCATCGATTTTCAATTAGAGACTTTGCTGATTAAGTTGGAATTTCAAAAGGATCGGTCAAATCCTTTTGGGCCTCATACGCTTCAAATCTCGATTAGTACCGAAAACACTGAATTCACCAGCCCACATTGCATTGATTCTTTCTGACCTTTTCGCCAAAAATGAAACCCATATCGTTCCACAACCACCGTATTCACACCGTGCGACTTCTGGCTGTTCCCTATACTCAAAAGACCACTTCGGGACGCCGTTTTGAGTCGATTGACGATATTCATCGTGAATCGCCGCGAGCTTTGAAGGCTATCCCTGCCGATGACTTTTTAACATATATTGAGGATTGGAGGCATAAGTGCATTGTGTCCTGTGGGGATTACTTTAGAAAGCGATGAAATAAATTTGGAAGAATAAATAAAAAAATTTTGAAAAAAAATAATTGGTCTTACTTTTGATACAGTAGTAAAAACTTATTTAAAGTGGAGAGGCAAATAATAAAACGTGCAAACTGTAAGGAAAAGCAAGAATGTGAAAATTATGCAACTTTCTAATAAACATTATTAAAGAACATAACTGCCAAAATTAATTTTTAAAAATAATTAAAAATGATAATAACTCTGAATTTTAAAACATAAGCTTATATTATATTGCATTCAGAGATATTTTGTTATTCTTTCGGGTAAATTGAAGCTTTTTTTTTTTTATTTCTGTTTATGTATTTTTGTCAAAATTTGTATGGAAGATCAAGAAATTTTGTGATGCATTAATTCATTATCTTTCAATCTGTAATGATACTGTTACTAATTATAGTAAATTCAGATTATAAAACATATTTATCACATAATAGATGATTTTATTTTTAGAACATAAGTTTTTGAACAATATTTTCGAAAAATATTAAATATACATTGTTTATTGCATGGTTTATAATCAATTGCTTATATCATTTTTCTTTTTTATAAAAAGAGTTTCATTAACCATTACGATTAGAAATCATTAATTTTTTAAAGTTTATTAGCTCCAGCTACTGTTATAGTTGAAAATGCCCCCATTTTGTCACATTTTGATAAAAAAACAAGTAATATAAAAATAAAAATTAAAGTCAAATCTAAGCAAAAAAAATTTTTTTTAAGTTTAAGCGCCATCTTACTTAAATCTGAGAAAAACTAAAATCACTTAATAAATTTAATTACTGAATAAATATTTGCATTAACATCCAGTGTCATCCACAACAAGTTAAAAAATGCATTTGAACTTGAGTGGATGAATAAAAAAGTATTTTATGAACGATTGAAAACTTGTACTAGATATATATAGGGAGAGTGTGAGCTAATAGAAGGAATTGAACAAAGGAAAATGAACCTAAGTGGCCATAGCCTTTAATAAAGCAGCTACCATCCAATATTTGGTTACTAAAGGATATTAAGTACTGTAAAACATTACCTATAGGAACGACTGCTTCGAGGCATACAATGTCAATAGTGAATTCGCAGTTTGACTTAAAATTCTACAAGGCAGTCCATAATACTCGAACAGATATTCTGAAAAACAGACAGCCCATATTAACAGAATTCAAAATTAATTTTCATAATGGAAATAAATATACACATATGAGATGCCAATATACTCCAACTACCAGTATATTGTTATCAATTATCAGTTTGTGTGATAGCAATGTTACTTGCTACAAGTCTGGTTGGCTGTACTGAGTATTTTCAAAGGGGCTGGTTATGTTACCATTTAAAGTAATTATCTCTTAAATGCAACAAAAAACAGCACCAATCATTAAGCATATGGAGAAATTGCATGTATTTCTATCGTTTCAAGTGAATTTAGTTAATTGAAAATTAAATCTGGTCTCTAAAACTATTACCATAAAATACAACCCAACTTCCTTTGATATTCTAGACAATAAACATGCCAATTAATGTAAAACCCACATAGTTATTATTATTCTGTCAATTTACAATATATGAAACGTTCCCCAGAATATGAAAATGAGTATTAGTTTGTAAATTATTATATTGATACAAATATTTCAAATTCTAAACCAAAAGTAACATATAAGATTGTACATCATCAACCTCGTTATGTTTCGTGTTATGAATATAAATTACATGATGTATTCTGTTGAATTTCATATTGTTACGAAATATGAAGTGTTCACAACTCATTTTTAAACATATATTATTTTACATATTAAATTTGCTCATATTATACATTTTGAACCATAACTATGGTTTATGGTTCAAAATGTATAATATACGTAATTTAATCCTTGAAATTATGTGCTTGTATTTTCAAGTATATTTTTATATAGCTGGGGTGAAAGTTATTCAAAAAGAGTTTCAATGACTACCTGTTGTAAGTATTGTGTATTGTACCTTAAATATGTCTATTTTAAATCTTTGATATAATACATTTAATTTGCTGTTATTGCAAACCATGAAATATTAATAATTAAGTTACATTTTCTGGTTTAGAACACTAATCATTGATACAATTTTGAGTAAATGTCAGATATTGAATATTTACTAGAATATATAAGAAAATTATTTTACATTTTATTTCAATCCTATATTCTGCTGTTTCATTTTTTTGTAATAATCGAATTTATATTTTCCCATTACACAGAGATACAAAAACATTTTTGGACTAAATTTTTTTTCAGCTTATTTATATAAAGAAATTATTAAAAAGTGACACACAAAAGCATTAAAAAGCATGCATTTCTTTTCAATATTCTTAAGAATTAATTATTAATATTAATATAATCTTTAAAGGTATAAACTGAGTAAAGTCAAATTAATTCGACCAGTTCTCGCTATTAAATTTAGAGTTAAAATACCAATCGCAAAATCATAAAATGTAGTGGGTATATAAAATGTCGTGAAGGTATATGAAAAAATTCATTTGTTGATATACGCCGAAAAGTAGCGATAGA
This sequence comes from Caerostris extrusa, assembly GCA_021605095.1. Taxonomy (NCBI): domain Eukaryota; kingdom Metazoa; phylum Arthropoda; class Arachnida; order Araneae; family Araneidae; genus Caerostris; species Caerostris extrusa. The sequence continues at coordinate 49,851 of BPLR01007610.1, forward strand.
TCTGACCTACATAAATTAATTAACATTTATTAACTTTTATCGGTTTTCAGGCCAAAGAAAGCAGTGTTTCAAAAACTGGAGAGTTTGTGGACTGCCTACCTGCTAATGCCTCGACAGTACATTGTATATCTTGAAATGGCATTACAGAAAATTAGCCAGCATAGAAATTATGGTGGTCCAAGAACCATACGTAAAAACTATGACAGTTACGATTGCACATTCTGGTGAATCAACTTACAGCCCAAGTGAATCAGAAAGTCACCACAAGCTTGACCATAATGAATGCTTAGGAAACATAGTTGAGTATCACATTGCCCACCAGACATATGTTGACAGCATCTATGCTAACAGTTGTATATCGACAAATGAAATAAGATGGCATTTGCATTGATAAACAAACACACTTCAATCATTTGTAGGCAAACTCAATCTGGTAAAGGCCATCTTCAGCGCTTATTAGAAGACCTTAATTCATCACTTTCAGCTCGAAGCAAAATGACTCACACAGTAAGTTAATGATGATCTTGAACTTCGGCGAAATTATTTGAGTGGGAGAAAATTATGCAACCATAAACAGTGCCGCCTACATTTGTTCTCACGAAATGAGCTGTATAATGTTTTATGGAACTAAGCTGCAGAGTGTTAAAATTGGTATATGAAAAGTGATGAATTCGTTATTAAGTGGAATGCCAGTTTGCTTGACGCTAAAAGAAACGTCTAATAAAGCTTTTAAGTACATAGAAGAAGCGATTAATGTATTGTTTTTAACAGAAAACAAACTTGCCTTTCAGAGAACTTCTTTATGTAAAAAAATAGTGATCAATCCACACTTTTCTCTTCGGTTCCTGTGAAATAAAATAAAATGACATAGAATGTTTCATACAGTTGTATTACTGAGGTTAGAAGTTATATGTTACTCGAGTTTGCTTCATACTAAAGGCAGTGAAATAAGGCTGTCTGATTTGGGAAATGAATCTGTGGCGTTATCTGGATTCCCTTTACCATTGCGGATGATAATAGGCATCGATTCGAGTAATGTCAATCTTCCATGACAATGTACACTCATACATGCATGTTGTTTTTTTAGAATGATGACATCTTCCACGATGAAAGTGCGGCTTCTTATACAGCCAGCTATGTGGTTAGAAGAGCACGGATAAGAATCTTCTTTACTTGACTGGGTCCGATTCCCAAGAATTATATTGAATATCTATAAGGCCATCTCGTTCAAGTTATTCTCTTTATGGATACATCTCCTTGCACACTGTAACAGCTGTCAACTGAACTGCAGTCACTATAATTCAATATCCTTGTGTATTTTTTTGCACCGTATAGAACTCATTCACCTTCCTAATTGCTATCCCGATATAATAACAGGTGGTCACATTATATGAAGCTCATAGAAGGTAATTAATTCAAAGGATGGTTAAATACTACCTTTAGAAGTCTAACTTAACTGGATTTGACTTAATATAGAATTTAATGATGCTTTTCTTATATAGGGAATAAACTAAAAATTACTGATAGCTTTCCCATATATTTAAATCTCAATGTGTTGGAACTTTACAGAAATAATAATAATAATAATGATATAAGGATACTGCGATCTAAAAAAAGTAAGATATGGTATATTGTATATGTTTCTTAATCAGATAAAATGTATTATTATATTTTTATTAATTTCTAATTATCTACGAACTGATGAATACCGTAACACTTTTATTTTATGTGCCGTAAATCAGAATAATTACATTAATTACGAATTAATAAATGAAATTAATTAATTACGAATCAGAATAATTGTAAAAAGAATAATTTTGAATCAGAATAATTGTAAAAAATAATTACGAATCAGAATAATTATAAAAAATTAATTACGAATCAGAATAATTGTAAAAGAATTATTCACGAATCAGAATAATTATAAAAAAAAAATTAATGACGAATCAGAATAATTGTAAAAAAAATAATTACGAATCAGAATAATTGCATTAATTTTGAAAAGCCAAAGGCAATTGATTAAGTTTTGCAGAGGAATACGAAAACATTATAATGGTAACTTTATACGATTTATAAGTTCAAACTTCAACAAAATAAGACATCTTTCATGTTAATCTGTTTAATATAAATTACACCATAACCCTTTCTTATACAGAATGCAAATAACTTAATTCACCTAAAAAAAGAAGGGGGAAAAAAAGCTTTATTCTTAAGAAGATATTTCTCCGGTAACTTCTAAGGACGCTTTTTTAAGCCGTAAAAAACATATTTAGTAAGGCATCTATTTTAAGGTAAACTCTGTTGCATCCAAGTCTAATCCCAAAGTGTTATTACATGTATTGCAATTTTCCTCTCACGATTATCTCCAGTTTGTTGCAATTTTTTTTTCATTCTCTACCTTTTCTGAGGGGTAAAATTAAGAATTAGAATAATTTCGTTAATTATGAATTAAATAATACAATTAATTAACTACGATTCAGAATAATTGTGAAAAATAATTACGAATCAGAACAATTGTAAAAAAATAATTACAAATCAGAATAATAAGGAAAATAATAGCTGTGAATTTGAATAATTGTACAAAAATTAATTACGAATCAGAATAATAATCAAAAAATTCATTACAAACCAGAATAATAATAAAAATTAACTACGAAGCAGAATATTAATAAAGAATCAATTAGGAAGAGAATAATTGTAAAAAATGAATTACGAATCAGAATAATTGTAAAAAATAATTACGAATCAGAATAATTGTAAAAAGTAAATTACGAATCAGAATAATTGTCAAAAGTAAATTACGACTCAGTATAATTGTAGAAATAATTACCAATCAGAGTAATAGTAAAAAAATTAATAACGAATCAGAATAATTGTGAAAAATTAATTAAGAATCAGAATAATTATAAAAATTAATTAAGAATCAGAATAATTGTTAAAAATGTAATAACGAATCATAATAATTGCATTAATTTTAAAAGGCAATTCTGTAAGTTACGTTAGGCAGAGAAATATGGAATAATAATAACTGTAACTTTATTACACTTATATGCTTAATTTTCGAACTTAAACAGAATATGACATCTTTCATATTAATCTATTTAATATAAATTACACCTAACCATTTTTTATGAGAATGCAAATAACTTAATTCATCTAGAAACAAGAAGAAAAATAAAAGTATAAACATATCTTCTTTATTCTTAAGAAGATATTTCTCTGGAAACTTCTAAGGACGCCTTTTTATTTTGCAAACAGAAAATATGCCGTAAAAAAAATAAAGCCATATTTAGTAAGACATCTATTTTTAAGGTAAACTCTGCTGCATCCAAGTCTAATCCCAAGGAGTATTACATATATTGCAATTTTCCTCTCACGTTTATCTCCCATTTGTTGCCATTTTTTTTTTTTTTCACTCTGTGCCTTTTTCTGAAGGGGGCATCTGGATAAAATTAAGAGTGGGATGATGATATTAGATCAGAGATGGAATGCAAGGAAGATATTTGCAGTATGCCGGAGCAATTTTTCCCTCCTGCGTGAGGGATGAAATTGAGGTACTTAGGGTCCTTTTGGGCATTTTTCTGCAGCCAGTGTAATAACTCAATTTTTCTTCTCGTGTGTCTCGCTTGAAACGGTGGAATAAAACGAAGGAGAAATGACGTTCCTCAAATCATTCTTGAGCTACTTAAAAGTTATTTGGTTCTGAAACTTTAGATTTAGTAGCCCAGGCAGACGAAATAGCAAAGCTGACATGCAAATTATTTCAAGTTTTTTTTTTTTAAATACTTGTATGTTTTTAATTTTAAAACTTCGTTGTTTGTATTTGAAACTGTACATAAAAAATAATGTGTCAGTATATTACAAGATTGCTTAATTTCTATAAAACATGAATTTTAAAATGTACATAACTATAATAAATTAGGTTTTAAAACAAGTATAACATACGCATTACCTATAAAGGCCTGGTGGCCGACTGACTAATGCTCTGGCGCTTCGTGCCACAAGTTTCGGGTTCGTGTCCCGCTGGTGCTATAGATTTTTGTAGTGGTTCGGAATCCACTTTAAGCAGTAAGTCCCGGTCTAATATGGCAGTAGAGCGTATGGCTGACAACCCTACTCTGTAAAAAGAAAACATATTTTTGAAATCTGCCAGCAGGTAGTTGTCCTTGTCCCATCATGAGGCTGTTGCACCACTGATGATGATGATGATGATTACCTATAAAATATAAATTTAATCACAAAAGTATTTGTGTTTAACTATAAACTAAAATGTTTTTTTAATTTAAATTACAAAATTCGCACCTAAAAATCATGTATTTTTAAACAAATTAAATAAATGAATAAATAGCCCGACTCTTTTCTTAGTGGATATAGGCGCCACTGGTAAGCATTAGAATCAATCCGTTGGCGGTTTTGTTATAGACACTGCTTCAAAGTACGAGGAGTCCTGATGGAGTTTATGATGTTCATCCTCTTGCCTCGTTATCGGACTACCTGGTGGAAGTTTTCTGGATATTCTCCCATACGATACGCTAATGTGTCGTAATTTCAACTAAAAGAATTCCCGGAAGGCACAACTCTCCTTCTTAAGATATTCGGGAGCCAAGTCAGATTTCTACATGCCGGTGCTCATTCACAATATAAGCTGCTCCCATTCAATCCATCTATGAGTGCGGCCTGATGGCCAACTGGCTAGCGCTCTGGCCTTTGGTACCATAGGTTCCAGGTTTGAATCCTGGCAGTGGCATGGCTGTTTATGAGTGGTTTGAATCCACTCTAAACTACAGGTACCGGTCTGTTTAGCCCTCGTGTGCACAAGATGACCTGTAGATCGACAAACCAAACCAAATCATCTCTAAATAGACTACTCATAAGATAGATACTCATGGGAAGAATATGTCCTTCACTGCAGAAATGAACTCATGAGATTTCTACTCATAAAGTAGAAGACTCATAAGTCCATCTCGGGCTTAGACACACACAAAAATGAGCATTAGGCACAGACACAAAAATGCATTTTGCCTTAAAAATTATCAGCATTTAATTATAAACTAAAATTATTCAATTTAAATTATAAAATTCGCATTTAATATTAAACAAAAATGCATTTAACTATAAAACTTTAGCATATTTAACATTAAACTAAAAATGTGCAAAAAAACAATTAACAACAATTATTGAATTAAAACTTATACTACATTTATGATTATTAAATAAATGTGTAATAATATGATTCAAAATTTTCAAATAAATAATTTGATCCTGAATTTTGTGCATACATTAGTATAGATAGAGTTTACACTTTTGACACCATTAGTACAAATGTGAAGATAAATATGAAAAGTAAATTATTTATAAAAACAAAAAAAGTAGATATAATTTTAAATATTTTCATTAAGTTCAGTCAACACAAAAATACGATTATGGTTGAACCAAGTGATATTTTTATTGTTTATTCAAATAAAAATAAAGTTAGATGTTAGTAATAAGGATAATTGCAAGATAATGAAAGAGCATCAAAAGAATCATGTCAAAGTTTTCTCTTGCAAAAATGTGTTACCTCTAATGAACCTTTAATTAAATGTTGACACAAATTAGGATATTTTTTTTTCGGTTCTTGTTGAAATTCTGCAATTATTTTCAGGTCACCATGCAAATAAAATTAAAAAATTTGTTACAATGTTAAAAATTGTTTTTTTCTATTAAGTCTTAATTTTTCTGAGATAATAATAATGATAGTAAAATAATCCAACAGACTAATCTTTACTTTAAAAAATAGTTATAGTTATTTGAAAAGAAATATTAAATAAACAAAGTTTAATTTTATTAATTACATGAAATATTCCCATTTGTTTAAATTTTGAAATATAGTTATATTATAACTGCATAGCAGACTCATATTGTGTGGTAATATACACAGCTAGAGTGCAATCTCTGTTACAAAAATCTATAGAAAAATTTATTTTTTCATTAATGTAATCAAATTATTTATTTAATTTTTTTGTTACACCTACGAGTATTATTTATTTTTTATTATTTGAAAAGATTAAATTTATCCAAAAGTTAGATAACTTTAGGGTTTTTTTTTTCTGGATCCATCCAAAATCTGTGCATGTCTTACCTATACACAGAAACATTCCCTCTGTAGATTAAATCGTTGTGATTCCAATGAATAAATATTCCTACTCCAATGTCTTTTAGCCAAGAATACATTTTGGTAGGCCATCCACGCCAATCGGACAGTGATTCATTGGTAGGGGGGAAAAAGCTAACGGACAGAAACAGGAAAGGTAATTTTAGCAGAAAGAGGGTCTACTCTGTGAGCCGTCTTATTTCTTATTCACGCAGGCTTCTTGTGCGGAAGTGTTTCTGATCGAGAACCCAGCAGAACGGCTTTTTTTTTCCCTTTTTTTTTTATCCCTGGATATTCGCAGACCCTGTGGCAATCGATGCAACATTTAGTGCGATGGGGGGAAAAGGGGCTTTATCAGGAATGCACCAGAGATGGACTGGGGTGTATTCATGCTTTACTTCAATGAGATTGCTGCTTCATGATTAATAGTGTGGCAATCACGGTGATGAGTTTCTGGTGAGGTGAGCGATTTTTTCCCCATTGATTTATTTTTGTACGACACAGTCCATTTATTTAAATGGAAACATAAATTAAAATAGTTTAATTTTTAATATAAATTAGATAAAGCACATTTAAAGAATCAAATCTAAATTTTTGTTTATATCAATTCACTGAATTAATTACCTTTTTTTATACTTAATATTATTACATCAATAGATCAACAAAATTTTTTTTTGAGGAATGAGTTTACGAAAAAATTTCTAATGGAGTATGTGCTTCATCTAAAGGATTAAAAAAAAAAAAAAAAGAAAACCTCCCAGTCAGGCAGTCCGGGTGTTATGCGTCCTGTTTTTAATTACGTCAAGGATTATGTCGTATTGACCATTTTTCTGTGAGTGGCCCAACTGGGCTCCATTGACGAACGCTGTTACTCATTTAGCACTACACAGGAAACACGCGTATCTTGAAGATATAACTTGAAGATATTACGTATCTTGAAGGCAAGTAACTCTAACCCACAACGCTCTACGATCCCATTAGACGGGGATCTACGTTTTAAAGTGATTACAAATCACTACAAACATCCGTAGCACCGCCGGGACTCGAACCCGAAACATGAGGTACCGAGCCCCAGATACTCGTCCATCAGACCCAACAATACTATATGGATTGACACAAATTTTTCTAAAATATTTCAGGATTGATTATAGGAAATAAAAGAACGACAAATAAAATTGATTTTATTTGAGACAGAATACATACCAGACAGAGATAATATTTATGCTGTAAGTAAGTTCTGCACTTCTGTTACTCATTTAGCACTACCCATGGGACACTTGAATCTATGCTACGGACGTGGATAACAGGTAGTTATTCACGTCCGGTGGCTAAGGGGTAGTGTTGACAACCCTACCCCTTAATTAGAAAATATCTCCTGCCAAGACATCTGCCAGTAGGGAAAACTATGGGGCCCACTATGGGGCAGTTGCGACACTCATGATGATGATGACAAACATCCATGGAATTGCCAGGACTTGGATCCAAAACCTGTGTTACCAAGCGCCAGAGAGTTAAACAGTCGGCCATCAGGCAAAATAATAATATATGGATTGGCACAAATTTGCCAAAAGCATTTCAGTACTGAATATGAAGAAAAAAACGACAAAAGACAAAAAATTTGCCCAATCAATGTTGTCCTTGGCTGCTACAAAAAGCGATTATAAAAAATATTTTTTAATTAATGTAATATCACGCATCAAATTATTTATTTATTTATTACATATATTTCTTACTGTATGCAAAGATAAAAGTTCATCTCAAAGTTAGATAAATGATTCGCATTTTTTTTTCTTCCATCCCAAGTCTGTGCATGCCTTACCTATACATAGAGACATTCATTTCTGCAGATTAAATCGTTGTGATTCCAATGAATAACTATTCCTGCTTCAATGTCTTTTGGTCCCGAATACATTTTGGTAGGCCATCCACGCCACTCGGACAGTGATTCATTGGTAGGGGGAAAAAACCCTAACGGACAGAAACAGGAAAGGTAATTTTAGCAGAAAGATGGTCTACTGTAGGGCACTGTGAGCCGTCTTATTTCTTATTCACGCAGGCTTCTTGTGCGGAAGTGTTTCTGATCGTAGACCCCAGCAGATCAGCTTTTTCCCCTTTTTTTGTTCCCTGGATATTCGCGAACCCTGTGGCAATCGATGCAACATTTAGCAGCGATGGGGAAAAAGGGGGCTTTATCGGGAATGCTCCAGAGAAGGACCGGGTGTATTCATGCCTTACTCCAATGAGATTGCTGCTTCGTGATTAATAGTGTGGCAATCCCGGTGATGAGTTTCTGCTGAGGTGAGGGTTTTTTTTTTTTTTCCCTTTAATTTATTTTTGTAAGACTCGATCCATTTATTAAAAGGAAACATAAATTTAATTTTTAATAAAGATTAGATAAGGCACATTTAAAGAATGACAAAAGATTTTTTATTTCTTATGCACTGAATTGGTTTGCTTTTATATACTTAATGGGTGCCCTAATGGCCCAGTGATTAGTGTTATTGTCCTCGGTGCCACAGGTTTGGGGATTTGAGTCCCGACGGAGACATGGATGGTTGCAAAGTTTCGGAATCCACTTTAAACAGTAGGTCCCTATCTAATATGACCATATAGCATAGGGTGTAATACTGACAACCCTAACCCGTAAAACGTTAACATTTCAAGTCTCGAAATCTGCTAGTAGCCAAATTGCCTTGGCCACCATGGGGTTGTTGTTCCAGTGATGATGATGATGACAAACATCCATAGTATAGTCGGGATTCGAATACAAATCCTTAGTTACCCAGCGCCAGAGCGCTAGCCACTCTGGCCATCAGGCTCCAATAATAATATTTGGATTGACACAAATTTTTCAAAAACCTTTCAGGATTGAATATGGAAAAATTAACGTCAAATAAAAACCATTGCAGCAATCAATTGTGTCCTTATTTGCTACAAAAATCCATTGAAGAAGGCATATTTTTGAATTAATATAATACAACGCATCAAATTATTAATTTATTATTTTTCACATTTTAATTGATGAAAAGTTTAAATTCAACTCTATAGTTAGACAATTTGCACGTTCTTTTCCCCGCACAATTCCAAAATTATGCAAGTCTTATCTATACATAGAAACATTCACCTCTGTAGATTAAATAGTTGTTATTCCAATGAATAACTATTCCTGCTTCAGTGTCTTTTACCAGCGCATACATTTCGGTAGGCCATACACGTCAATCGAACATTGATTCATTGCGAGGGGAAAAAGCTAACGGACAGAAACAGGAAAGGTAATTTTAGGAGAAAGAGGGTCCACTCTGTGAGCCGTCTTATTTCTTATTCACGTATGCTTCTTGAGCGGAAGTGTTTCTGATCGGAGAACCCAGCAAATCAGCATTTTTTTTCCCTTTTTTATCCTTATACCTGGATATTCGCAAACCCTGTGGCAATCGATGCAACATTTTGTGGCGATGGGGAAAAAAAAAGGGCTATATCGGGAACGCTCCAGAGAAGGATCGGAGTGTATTCATGCCTTACTCCAATGAGATTGCTGCTCCGTGATTAATAGTGTGGCAATCACGGTGATGAGTTTCTGGTGAGGTGAGCGTTTTTTTTTGCGCCTATGATTTTTTTTTTGTATGACACGATCCATTTATTTAAATGGAAACGTAATTTTAAAATATTTTTATTTTTAATAAAAATTAACTAAGGCACATTTAAAGAATGAAATATGATTTTTTGTTTCACATGATTTGATATATTTAATGAAGGCCTAATGGCCTAGTAACTATCGTTCTAACCCCGGTGACCACATGTCTCGTGTTCAAGTCCCGGTGGTGCCATGAATGTTTGTAGTAGTTCAAAATCCCCGTTAACCATAGATCCCGGTAGGTCCCGGTCTAATATGACAATAGAGCATCTGCGTACGGCTGACAACCCTATACTGTAAAATGAAAATAATTCCCCCCTCGGAATCTGTCAGTGGGCCAATATGGTTCATGATTGAATAATAATAAATAATAAAAATAATTTTAGTGAATTTGATATCTTACATTTCGAGATCCGACATTTTGATGGATGCTTGTAGTGGTTCGGAATCCACTTTAAACTGTAGGTCCCGAACTAATATGACAGTAGAACGTTGGGTGTAGGGCTGCTAACACTACCCCATAAAAAAGCTAACATCTCCTGTCACGAAATCTGCCAGTAGGCAGACGGCTTTGGCCCGCCATGGGGTTGTTGCGCTAATGAGGATGAGTCGTAATAGTAATAGTAATTAGTGAGTAATACAATAGAAGTTAACTGTTATAGTGGTAGTGGTCGCTATAGTGATGGTAATAGTATAGTATTAAGTAGTTATAGTAGTAATAGTTGTAGAAGTCAGTCGAAGTTGACACCAAATTGTAGTGACGTTATATCATTATGCCAAATTCAATTATTATTTTGGAGTTTTAACTAAGATACAGGACCAGATGGCAGTGTGACTAGTGCTCTGGCAACATATTTAGGGTTCAAGTCCCGGCTACATTATGGATGGTTTTTATTGGATCGGAATCCACTTTATACAGTAGGTCCCATACCATATGCTACAGAGAGTTGATCGTTGAGCTGACAGTTTGCATGTAGGCAGACGGCCTCGGCCCAGCGAGGAGCTGTTGCGCCACTGATTATGATGATCATTATATACTTAATATCACCAAATCAATAAATTGACATTTTTGGAGGAAAGAGTGCTATGAAAGTTATCAAATGGTGTTTGTGCTTGGCCATAAGAATTAGAAGAAGAAAAAAAAGAAAAACACTCCAACCATTCAAACTGGATGCCTTTATGTCATGCATATCGAATCTATCCGTGTTTCAAATTATCGAATGTAAATTAGGCCATCAGCCGAATTCGAACCCATTTAGTCGTTAGTTATGTTTCCCTTTCATCATCATCATCCGTTGCGCAACAGCCCCATGGTTGGCCAAAGACGTCTGTCAATTGGAAGATTTCGAAGCGAGAGATGTTTTCATTTTACGAGATAGGGTTTTCAGATATACGCCCAACCATCTATGGTCATATTAGCCTGGTGAATTCCGAATTTCAAGTGAATTCTGAAACTTTATAAACATCCATGGCACTATCGTCGTCATGGACAAAAGCATAATAACTCTTAAAGTATTGCTCTCAGATTGTTCTCTTTTAGTGCAGGGTAGCAAGAACTTTCCTAAGATTCATCCTAAGTGATACTGAATTTGCTACAAGGACCTTCTATATAATTAAAAGCATCATAATATATTTAAAAAGCATTACAGTCATAACACTAATCGTGCTAAAACAAAATTATTACTGAACCATATTATGCAGAATGGCAACAACAGCCTTATACCTAATTCTAAAATGACATTGTTCAATAAATATTCGAGGATTAAATCCAAAAGCAGTTAGAAAATACCGTGTAGTGAAACTACTACTTCGATAACTGTGTGTTATTAAACACAACATTAGACTAGATCTGAAGTAAGCTATTATGTTTAAACATACATCTATTATATGGATATTTATATATTCCTTAAGAATAATCTAGAATAGCATTCATTATAATTCATATGGATACATTCAAGTATCTTTCATAATTTCATAAAATTTCCATAATCTTAAATATTTCATTAAAGCCAACGTCTGATTCTTAAATTACATTTCCAAAACTTTTCAGATATTTGCATACGTAAATAATATTTCATGTGCATAGGAATACATTCTTATGGTAATAATATCTTAAAGAAAATTACAGTTTTGACTTTACGTTATAGAAACTCACGATAGCATGGATTTGAAAGTCTACAAATATTAACTTGAGCACCAATGAACGTGAAATATTTAAGTACCTTAATAATAAGAGTTTTATGTCCCAGATACATGCCTTAAATAGTATACTTTGAATTCTCTGCATGATTGTAATGGTAATTTCATTACGTTTCATAAAAGTTCGGTTCTACGAAAATCATTGAAATGTAATTATGAATGTAGTATGCTTAAATCCATGGGCAAACGCGTATTACCTATGAAGTATTCCATTTACATTCTGTATTTGGAAATTTAATCAATGAAATAATTTAACTAATACTGTTTCTAAATAAAATTGAAAGTATGGTATAAATTTGCTTAAAAGATGTTTTTATAATATTAAAATTCTAAATTTACAAAGCTTAATAATAAACATAATTTACGAAATTCCGTTACTAAATAAACGCTTGTTTGAAAATAATATAATTAATAATTATAATAATCACTTAATTAATAATTAATAATTAATAATAATATAATTATTAATTAATTAATTAATAATGTAATAATATTATTTCTATATAAACTATATTTTGAAAGTATATATTTTGCATATATTTTTTTACAAATTGTTTTTTATGATACATTAAAATTCGAAATTTAAAAACAGAATAGCCAAAATAATTAACAAAATACTGTGCCTAAATAAAATTTGAAAGTATAACATATAGTTATTTAAAAGTTGTTTTTATAATTATGCATTAAAATTCGAAATTTGCAAAACATTGTAACAAACATAATTTACAAAATACTGTTTCTAAATAAAATTGAAAGTTTAGTAAATATTTGTTCAACGGATGTTTTTATAATAATATATTAAAATTCGAAAAGATTTAAAAATTTGACAGATTTTTTTGGTCAAAACGTGATTTACTTGCTCATTGCTATAAAATAATATTGAAGTGGTCATAGTTTACGATATAAAATTTTTATTATTTATGCATCATAATACACTTTAAAATCATTACATTTCAAAACACTAATTGTGCTCCAAGAAATTTGTTATTGAGCCATAATGTGCAGAATGACACCAATAGCCTTATGTCCACTTCTGAAATAGCGTTACTCAATAAATATTCGAGAATTGAATCATAAGCAGTTAGAAAATAACGAGTATTGAAACTACTATTTCAAACAATATGTGTTATAAAATACAACATTAGTTTATTTAGATCGTATGCAAGATTTTATCTTTAAACATATATCTACTAAATAGATATTTATATATTCCATAAGAATAATCTATGATATCATTTGTTATAATTTATATGGATACATGCAATTATCTTTCATAATTTCATGAAATTTCCATAATCTTAAATATTTCATTAAAAGCCAACGTCTGATTCTTAAATTACATTTCTAAAACTTTTCAGGATTTGCATATATAAATATTATTTCACATGCATAGGAACACATTCTTATGATAATAATATCTAAAAAGAAAATTGCAGCTTTGACTTTACGCTATAGAAATTCACGATAGCATGGATTCAAAAGTCTGCAAGTATTAACTTGAGCACCAATGAATGTGAAATATTTAAGTACCTTAATAATCGGAGTTTTCTGCCCCCTAAATACATGCCTTAAATAGTATACACTGAATACTCTACATGACTGTAACGGTAATTTGATTATGCTTCATTAAAGTTTGGCTCTACGAAAATCATTTAAATGTAATTATGAATTTAGTATGTTTGAACAGCTGTAAAATATTTAATTTACATTAAGTATTCGAAAATTTAATCAATGAAATAATTTAACTACTAAACTAAACTAAATTGAAAGTATAACATGTTTGCTTAAAAGATACTTTTATAACAGTATATTAAAATTCGAAATTTACAAAATACTGTTCTTAAATAACATTGATGTTAAATCCTATATTTGTTAAAAAGATACTTTTATGATAATACATAGTGAATTTTGAATTTTTAAACATGGTTAACAAAATACTTTTTCTAAATAAAATTAAAAGTATAGTATATATTTATTTACAAGATGCTTTTATAATAATGCATTAAAATTTGAAATTTGCAAAAACTTAATAAACAACATAATTTACAAAATTCTGTTTCTAAATTAAATGGAAAGTATATCATATATTTGTTTAAAAGACTTATTATAAAAACATCTTTATAAAAACATTAAACTACATGCATTAAAATTCGAAACATACATTCAAATTCGAAATTTACAACACAAATAACAATCATAGTTTGCAAAATACTGTTTTTAAATAAAATTGAAAGTAAAGAATATATTTGTTTAAAAGACGTTTTTATAATAGTGCAATGAAATACGAAATTTATAAAACATAATTTACAAAATACTGTTTCGAAATAAAATTGAAAGTATAGCATATATTTATTTACAAGATGCTTTTATAATAATATAATAAAATTCAAAATTTACGAAACATAATAAAAAACACAATTTATAAAATATGTAAATAAATAAAATTGAAATAAGAGTAATATATACATAAGTATAAGAATTATTAAAACTGATGTAATATAAATGTTAAAAAAAAATTAAATTCTTTGAGATAGACGATATCGATTTCTATACATGATGAAAAGCATTTTAAATCTAAGTCAGAAATTATTGATTGGAAATAACTATTAATAGAAAAAAAGAAAGCATCTAGTACAAAATATTCGATTCAATTCTCATTTAATACATACTAATGACGATTAAAGATAAAAGCTAAAGAATAATTTTTAACGATTGACACAAAAATTTGAAAATCCCCTCAAAATGTTCCAAGTAGAGAAAAAAAAAAAAACCGTCAAAATATTAATATTAATAAATTAATATGTAAATAATAATAGTTGTATATTAAATTTTAAATTTTAAAATTAAATGGTGAAAAGTGAGAATTTTAAAAACATTTATATTAAAATTTTAACAATTCAAAATGGAATCACATGTACAGAAAAATCTAATTGTGCATGTTAAGTCTATTAAAAAAATGTAATCATGCTTCATCGTACACACTGGCAAGATCGCCCCAGTAGTGTTCAAGAGAAATGGTCAGTTGGCCTCAAGACTCTCACTGAAGAGGCAATACAGTTTAACTATGCTCTCCAGCTGAAAAATGTTCTACAATCTTTCACCCCAAGAGGAAGTACATTCAGTGCAACCTTGCGCACCCTGGGCTTAGCAGAGAGTTCTGGATCAAAGTGGAATCCTCCCAAAAAAAGTTGTAATTATCCGTCTTTTATTTTGAATGAGTTAAATTTTGCATCTTTCTAATTGTATGTGTATGGTGTTTTTTTGTGTTCTGTGTGTAAATAAAACTATGAGTTTTCAAACCTGTTTTCAAGTATCTCAACTTAATCACAAGTATTTACAATCTGGGCCCTCCCGTACCTGCACACTTAAACAATTTAAAAATTTATTTATATTGAAACACTTCACAAATCTTTCTAATCTTTCTAATTTTCTTTTTACTAATTGTTTTAATTTAATTAATTTATTAATAAATTAAATAAATTAAAATAATTAGTAAAAACTTTTTATTAAATATTTTTAAAACAAAGATTTTTTTCCTTTTAAGATTAATAAAAATATATATTTAGTATGTGAAAAAAACCATTTGTCTTAAATTAGGATATTAAAAATTTTCAATATAAAATATAATAAGTTATGATTAATATATTCATTTTTTTGCTTTAAATTACACTAATTTAAATAAAACACAGAAAGTATTATTTTATAATTTCTTTTAATTGAATGTTTTTAAATAACACGGATAAAATACGGAGAGTTATTTACAAAAAAAAAAAATAAAATACGAAGTTATCAAAAAGAAGGAATGAAAATAATGAAATTTTAGCTTGATAATTTTCTCAAGGTTTAAATAAAGTTATATTTAAATAAAAAAAAAAGACAGCTGCCTTTATTTTAAAAAAAAAATAATACAACAAATATATTATAATTTAAATGGAGGTTCTCAATACGGAAAAACAGAAAAATTCAGATTATAATATTGCTTTTATACGAATTATTCTAAATCCTAAGAAAAGAATTCTCCAACCTTACTTGACTATAAGCTAAATTTAAACACTTGAGAAAATGAAACAAAAAATGAAAAAAAAAAATCCTTTTATAAAATGCTGACATATAATAGCAAGCTAATAAACTAAATTAATAATAAACTGGTAATTATTGAAGACAATGGTTATTATAAAAGACAAAAATGCAATTACATGGTGATTGGCCATTCATTGAAAAGCTTATGAAAGATATAAATTTGGTCTTTTTTTTTTCATTTTTTCTGTATTTCTGAAACTCTTTTAGCTGCAAATAATCGAGTTTTTACTTAATTACTGAAGAGAATTACTTGATGATCTTTAAAAATATTTCGATTGTTCGATTATCGATCGGAAAGGTATTCTGCAGAATACCTTTTATTTACATATACAAAAGCATTTATTATATTTTTCCTTAAAAAAATTCAGATTAATGAAACTTTAAAGATGAATTTTATGGAGACTTATTAGAAGTAATTTAAATTGAATCTTAGAAAATAGATTTTATTTTTATTGTTAATAAATATGCCAATAAAATAAATTGTTAATTTAAATATTGCGAATATATATGTCAATAAATAAAATTAGAAACTCCAAAATCTTTCAGTATAAAGACAAAAAAATCTTCATAATTTAATATAATAAATTATAATATTAATAATTGATTATAATTTACATAACGTTATAATTTGATAACGTTTTATAAAATATTCATAATAATATTATTAGCATCAATATTTGGTTTTATGAAAAACATTGTTTATTATATGTTGAAAGATTAGACTTTATAAACAATTTTCACAAATAAACTGTCATATGGAGAAAAACTAGCATATATCCAAAAATGACTCTAACGTGTCAGAAAAAATACTGTGCAAAATCATTTTCGTTTCATGTGAAAAATATCCAATTTATTGATATACAATGAAAGTATTAAATTCGTAGATAGATATATATTTAATGCATTCTTTATTTTCTTTGATTAATTACTATCAATAAAAATTAATAAGATTTAATCAAACATAAAATGCAATTTTTGTTGCAAAAAATTGCATTTATTTTTTGATGGTTGTTTTTGTTGTCATTTTAAGAATTTTAGGCACGGATAAGTTATTTAAGAATGCGTGTTGCACCTTTTATAAGTAAAATAAAAGATAAAATACGCATTCTTAAATATTAAACGATAAAGATCGGGAACTAAACATTCTATTCGAATTCCTAGATATTCGATACTTGTATGAATTCCTGTTTACACCCCCACAATCTTTTGTTGCACATTCTTTATGTACAAAACGACTTTCACGCATAGGAGAGCCATTATCCTTTATTCTAATCTTTCCAAGAAATGAGACGGGGGGGACGCCGAACTCGAGATCTGATTGGTCAAAAGCCCTCGAACCTCCTAAACCAAATCACTCAGGGGGATCAGTGGAGGGTCATTCCAATTCTGTCAAACAAAAGCCACCCTCATTTTGTGGGGAAATGGGCATTCACTTTGGATCCCTTTTCCGCTCTCGAAGCTATTTACTCGACATAATAATGGCCAGGAACACTTCCCCGCACTTTGAATTCCAATTTCGGTGGGAAAGTTTCTCTGCAACCGGAGATCCACTTCCAGTTCGAATTCGATCCTATGGATTTTTGTTCCCCAGGGAAGGGGAAGTCCGAAGTTCGTTTTAAGCCACGTGGGGTTGGAGGCAGAATTTTCTGAAGTCCATTCTTCCCATTTTCTATTTTAGTAATCATATAAAATAAACTAACAATATGTTAAAATTATGACTAGTATACGTAAATCAGCAATGCATAGATTTGTGAAGACGGCAGGCGCACACACACACACACACATGATATAGTTGAACCAGGAAGTATGTGGAAAACTGGAAAGTAGTCAATTCGAACGGATTCAAACCGAGAGGTAGGGCATTTTTGGAGGACTTTTAATAACAATAATAATAATTTTAATGTTTAATAATTAAAATTACGCAATATCAGGAGAAAATTAGTTGACGAATATCTCACTGTAATTATTCAACTACAAAAACGCCTTAAGTACGCCGTGTCTATTCGACTAGCATCTCTAACAAGTAATAGATTCATTCATTTCCTGTTATGAAACCGACGTGTAACTTCGTACATTAAAAAGTGGTCGAGAAATACATCTGACATAAATTTTTATTATTTTATTTATTTTATGCAACTAAAGATAAAAAAACGAAAAAATAAAGAACTGTATTCGTGATATTACATAAATTCTAAAATATTTTAATATTTGTTTCGAATATTGAATTTGACAAGCGCAAATTATTTTCTCTCTCTCCCTCTAATATATGTTTAATGCATTCTTTTTTTTTTTTTTTTTTTTTTTTTTTTTTTGAGGAGGGTTGATTTATTATTACAATGCAATAAATAAGCGAGCAGAAAATACATATTTTTTCCTTAATTTAAATAATTTTGGTCTGAAAAAATTCAAAAATCGGAAAAAATAAATAAAATATACTATGTATTCTTTAAATATTAAACTATAAATACCATAACTAAATATTCAATTTGAATTCTTAGATATTCTGATATACTTGTATGAATTTCTGTTTAATTTCACGCGTAGAGTGGACATTATCCTTTATTCTAATCTTTCCAAAAAAAAAATGAGATGGGGGGTCAGATGGGGGAGAACTCCCGAGATCTGATTGGTCAAAAGCCCTCGAACCCTTCAACCAAATCACTTAGGGATCAATAGATGGTCATTCCAATTCTGTCAAACAAAAAAGCCACCCTCATTTTGTGTGGAAATGGGCATTCACACTTTGTTCCAGCTTCCGCTCTCAGAGCTATTTACTCGCCATAATAATGGCCGGAACACTCCCCCACTCTTTGAATTCCAATTTCCGGTAGGGAAAGTTTCTCTGCAATTCCGGAGATCCACTTCCCAGTTTCGAAATTTGACCTATGATTTTATTCCCAGGGAAGGGGGAGTCGAAAGTGCGTTTCAAACCCCCGGGGTTGAAGGCACAATTTTCTAAAGTCATTCCATTTTCTTATTTTAGTAACAAAAAATAAACGAACTATATGTTAATACGTAGGTCCACATTCATAGACTTGAGGAAGATCTCAGGCACAAACACAAAAAAATACACACACTGATTATATGTGGACAAGGAAGTATGTGAAAAAATGGAAAGAGGCCAAGTTGGATGCCCACCATTGGATAAAATAGAGCAGTATAATAAAGGAGAAAGGTATTTTCGAATGGGACTTTAATTACAATAAAAATAATTATAATTTTTCAGAACTCAAATTGTAGCAGTATCAAAAGTAGAATTAGATGAAAAAATTCACAATAGCTATACCTTTTTTTTCCATAAAAAAAACATTTTATGCCGTGTTTATCTGACTAGTATCTCTAATAACTAATCAATTTCGTCCTTTGTTTTAAAGCTGATATTTGCACCTATTGCATTAATGGAAGTCGAATTGTATTTCGTATACAAATTTTATATACGTAATAAGAAATCTATATCATATGAAGAAGATAAATAAAAGAAAAGTCCCTGACAATAAATAAAAAAGTATTTTAATAATTGTTTCAAATTTTGAAAATGATAAACGTAGGATTTATTATTTTGAATAAGATAAGTATTAGTGAAATTATTTTTATATATATATATATAGATAGATATATATAGATATAGATATATATAGATATAGATATATATAGATATAGATATATATAGATATAGATATATATATATATATATGAGGTTTCTAAAAATTTTTGTATCTTATTTATTAGACTAGGTTCTGTTTTACCTTGTCCTTCGTTACGTTATTTCTTTAAATCAAAAGTATTTAAAACATTATTAATATATTTTTTAACTAAATTATATAAATTGGTTTAAGACGACCGAAACAAATCCGGTAACTCTATCAGTCTATGTATACTTATCGTGAATAATATTTTTTTCATTGCTATACATATCCACATACACATACACATACACATACACATACATACACATACACATACACGTACTCAGACGCGCACACACACATATATATAAAATAACTTGTATGGAAAACTTGTGACATGACTGCAGATCCAAGTATGCAACATATTCTATTCACAAGTGGCAGGAATTCGTATCCGAAATAATGTTCTAAGTGAATATTTACTAAAATTTGAATTTTCATTGTCAATAATGAAGACCAAACTTTATAATATATAAATTTACTTATTTTCTAACGATGGACATAATTTTCATGTGATAAATGTCCTCACCTATTTTGTGTGTTGGAACGATTGAAAAGTTTCAAGATTAATTTTTAGAGGAATTACTTTTTGTAGTGAGCAAGATATTCAAGAATTCACAGATAATGGGTCTAAATTACAAAACTCAAATTTTATTTATCTAAATTTATTACATTATTATTTTAAATTATTTGTTGTAATTATGTAAATAATAATTTAAAATTATTATTTGCATGATTACACACAATAAATAACTAATTGTTGAGTATTATTATAATTTAATGAATAATTTCAATATTTATTAAATTATATTAAATAAGCATAAAAATATCAAAAACTATATTAGAATAATATTTTCTAAAATTTTAAATGTATCATATTTTAAAACTAAACAGTTACTTTTTTCAATCAGATGAAAACTAAACATAAATATGCAATGTTATAAAAGATTATTTTTGTATTATATACATAAATTTTTATTTCCATGGCAAGTAGCCATAGACAGTTCTGTAACTCATTTAGCACGTACGTGTAACTTAAGAATGATAGAATTTTTCATTTTAAGGTTTTTATGTGGTTCTTCTAGCTTTTTTAATGTATATCCTTACAACGTTTAACTTGTTTTTAACTTTTATTTAAGGCTTTTTGGTCTTTTTAGTTGAGAATGGTCTTTCCTTTGCAATTTTGATTTATTTATGTGTTCTTTTGTTTCTACAGTAAATAGCCAAATTTGAATGAATTGAATTCCTAATAAAAAGTCATAGGTAACTATAACAGCAACATACATTTTGTTATTATTAAGCCATATTGTTACAAAATAAAAATGTTACAAATAAATTGTGAAATGAAGCAATGTTTTAAAATTGAAAAGAAGAACAAAATAATATCTTTTGAATAGTTTTTCAGAAAATATGACATTCTAAAAATAAACGTAAATTTAAAAAATAAAATTCTTCAGCAAAATCATCTATGCTATAAGTGGCAATTATATTGATAAAGAAATTATGTTAATTTTTAAGCGATGTTAATTTAGAGTTAATACCGTTTATAGCGTTAATTGTGCAACATTAAATTTAGCGTTTAGGCCGTTAATTGCGATGTTAATTTTAGCAATTGAATAAATATCTCCGCTAATTTAAATAAATATTTTCTAAATATTTATTACAAAGTAAGTTAATTGTAGTAAGGATTATATTTTTACTGAAAAAATTAAATATTTAACTAATAAAGTTGGGGATTAATAAATAATATTTTTAAACTTTATTAACCTATTCAGACCATGCTCTCGTTATTTATAAATTAAAAATCATAAAGAAAAATTGGTAATTATTAGTTGAGAAAGACACTAAATTATTTAAATTAACATGACCTTTGGTAATTTTGTACAAATTTTATCATTTGTCATACATTTTTTTTAATTAAACGTATGTAGTTCCAATTATTCTTATTTAGTTCTTTTGTTCCAATTCAACGTATTCAGTTCTATGCAGTTCCAATTATTGTATTTACGAACTTATTTTAAATTTTAATCAGAATAATACTTTAATTTATGATTGAAAAAAACATAATTAAATTCTGAATGAAAATATTCTTGGAATTACGTTAAATTAGTTTATTTGTATCTGTCAAAATTAAATCTTCATTAAGTTTTATTAAAATAGTGAAGCCCAAACGAGAATTTTCCATCAAGTTTCATATTTATGAAAATATGTATGGCTACGAAAAATGTAGCAGGTGATCATTTTTAATTGCAAAAAAAGAATTTGTAATTTGATGCTCTAGATAACGATGAAGTTGAGCAGAAATTCCAATTCTGAATTTCAAGATGCTCTTTGCAGATTTATACTCTAAAGATTTGTTTTTAATGAGACTTTTCGTAGGTTTTATAATTAGCTGAGAATGTTCTTTTTTTGCGAACTTTATTAAAGAATCTTGTGACTTTTTTTTTTTATTCACTTGACTTTTTTAAAGTTCTTTTTCAACATTTCTCATTATAGTCTTCCGCCTTAAATTAAATTTTTTTGGAAGATGATTGGTTTAATCGATATGCTTTGCTATTAATTTTCTGAATACACATGTATTTTTTGTGTTCATTGAATAAGAAATATCTGTAACAATGTTACAATTTAAAAATAGAAATTTTTTTATTAACACAAAAATGCTTATATATTTATTTGACTTTTTGTTTTATAATAAGCATATAATAGGATAGCACATATCATATATCGAACATTTCATTTTTCTGCTCTATTATAATGGTATAAAGCGATAGAAATTTATAGAAAAAAATAATTATAATTATAATAATAATTCAATTCATCAATAATTCTAATTATTATATGTTATTCATGTATAAAAGATTGAGACATTGAAATAAATTTTCTTTAAGAAACCATGACTT
Source organism: Caerostris extrusa (assembly GCA_021605095.1). NCBI lineage: Eukaryota > Metazoa > Arthropoda > Arachnida > Araneae > Araneidae > Caerostris > Caerostris extrusa. The sequence goes on from BPLR01007610.1 coordinate 72,480, forward strand.
AATTTCAATTATTTTTTGTGCTGTTAATTCAACAAAATAAAAATTTTTATCAGTTGCTAATGAATACGAAACATAAAATAACAAAAAAATGAATCATAATGCATATTAAAAAAATAAAAAAAATAATAATACTTATTAAAATAACATAAAATGAAATGAGTTGAAAATGAAAAAAATAATGTCATTTTATAAAATGCTGGCATAAAATATCAAACTAATAAACTAAATTAATAATACACTGGTAATTATTGAAGACAATGGGTATTATTAAAGACAACAAATATAATTACAGGGTGATTAGCTATTCATAGAAAAGCATATGAAGGGTACAAATGTGAACTTTTTCTTCTTTTTCTGTATTTTTCAATATACTTGGTACTTCTTAGCCGTAAAAAACGAGTATGTTTTAACATGCCGCAACATTCGAGTCTTGTACTTAATTTCTAGAGAGAAATATTTGCTGATTCTTAATAATTTTTGTATTGAGTTATTGAAAAGGTATTCCTTTAGAATACCTTTTATTTACATTTTATAAAAATTACTTTTTTGAGAAAAATTTCAGTTTAATAAAATTTTAATATAAATTTTAAGGAGTTATTAGCAATTAATAAAATTTAAATTTAGAGAATAAATTTAATAATACAAATCTGTTGATAAAATTTAAATGATGTTTTTTTTTTCATATTTTTACAAAATCTCTCAAAATTACATATAAGTTTCTGGGTAATATACTTTTTCAAGTGGATAGATACTATTATTTTCTTTTCAATGAAAAATATGATATACTTTTCTTAATTAATTTAATTCAAATGAGATCAATTTAAGTTGTTTCGCTTGTTAATAATTAATTTTCAGTCCAAAACAGTTTATGTTAAAAAGAAGCTATGTAGTATTTATATGTGAAAATATTAATAATAATCGATTTGTAAATATTGCTATAATAATAAATTAATTTTTAATGTCTTTTTAATTTTATTGAATATTTGAATATTATCCAGTATTCGTAGATTATTGTTTACTGTATTGATATAAACATTTCGTTATTTTTACAACATTCGATATAACTTCAAATTTTCATTTAATTACTATCACTATAGAAAACAAGAATAACTTAATAAAAAAATTAAATAAATATTTATGTACTGAAATCTTGGCAAATTTTTTTGTCCTTTAATAATTTGTTTCTGGATAAGTTGAACAATCAGAAGTTAAATAAAAGCTACATTACACATTCCTAAATATTAAACGATAAAGATCGTGAGGTAAATATTCTATTCGAATTCTTACTATTCGATACTTGCATGAATTCAGTTTACACACCCCCACAATCTTTTGTTTCACCCTCTTCTGGAAGAAAGCCAGCACAGAGAAAGCCATTATCCTTTATTCTAATCTTTCCAAGAAATGAGACGGCGGGGGCGTAGAACTCCAGATCCGATTGGTCAAAAACACTCCAACCCCCCAACCAAATCACTCAGGGGATCAGTGGACGGTCGTTCCAATTCTGTCAAACAAAAGCCACCCTCATTTTGTGGGGAAATGGCCATTCACTTTGGTTCACTCTTCCGCTCTCTCAAGCTATTTACTCTTCATAATAATGGCCAGGAACACTCCCCCCCGATCTTGAATTCCATTTCGACGGGAAATTTCTCTGCAATTCCGGAGATCCACTTCCAGTTTTGAAATTCGACCCTATGGATTTTTGTTCCGCAGGGAAGGGGGAGTCCGAAGTTCGTTTAAGCCACGTGGGGTTGGGGGCACGATTTTCTGTAACTTTTCTTTTTCTTATTTTAGTAAAGAAAAAAAAAATGAACAAGCAATATGTTAATACTATGGCTCGAATACGCAGGTCATCAATTTATAGACTCAGATCAAGATCTGAGGCGCACACACACAAAAATACACGCACTTACTATAAAAATTGTGATTTTTAATATCCAAAATTACGCTATATCAAAAGTAAAATTAGATGAAGAAAATATCACCAACTATTGAACTAAAAAAAAAAAAAAATATTATGCTGTGTCTATCTGACTAACATCGAAAAAATATATATATATGTATACGTATATGTATAAATATATATCCAACAAATATATATATCTATATATATATATATATATATATATATATATATATATATATATATATATAAACACGTTCTATTCACAAGAGAAGCGTGGATTTGTAATTGAATACTGCTATATGAGATATGTACTGAAATTTGAGTTTTATTTGCCGAAAAAGAAGACCAAACTTTTGTATTATATAAATTTGCTTTTTAAACATTTCTAACGATAGACATAATTTCCATATGATATATCCTGATATTATCATTATTAATATGTTGGATAGTTTACAAAACCTTCCCGAAGAATTATTCGACGAACTGCTTTGTAGTGAATACTGTATTAAAAGAAAAACTACACAGATAATGGATCTCAATCACAAACCTCAAATTAAAATCCTTTAAATTTGTTTTTCGAAAGTTATTACATACATTAATATATGCAATTATTTTATATAACTATTGAAATAATAATGTAAATTATTAATCAATTTTGTATAATTATTTGGTGCATCTATTTGGTATTATTATAATTTAATGAATAATTTCAGTATTCATTAAATATTATAGTGTTTGATATTTAAATAAACATTAAAATATCAAATACAATATTAGAATGATATTTTATAAAATTTTAAATATATCATTTTTAAATGTTACATATTTTTATCAGATTTCCTTTAAAAGATAAACGTAATCTTATAATGTTACAAACATATTTTATTATAAACATATTTTCTGTGGCAAGTAGCCATAGCCTCTAGTCGTTACTCATTTAGCACCACTAGGACTTAAGATTGTCACGAACTAAGTTATCGTTTTTTATTGTGCTTCTAGCTTTTGAAATTTTTATTCTTATAACTTATAACTAGTTTTGTTAAAAATGTCTGGTTTCTTTCTTTTCGTAATTTTGATTTGGTAACATGTTTTTTTCTTGTTTGTTTCTATTGCAAGTGACCAAATTTGTATGGATTGAGTTCTAATAATGTCATGGTTAACAATAACAACATACATAGTGTTATTATAAACACATATTGTTACAAAATAAAATATCACAAATAAATTAAGAAATGAAACAATGTTTAAATTGGAAAAAAAAAGGAATATATTGTAAATAATTTTCAGAAAATATGACATTCAAAATTAAACCTAAATTTAAAAAATAATCTTTCCCAAAATCCTCTATGTTACAAACGGCAATTGTATTGATAAAAAAAGTTGTGTTATAAATATAATGTTAATTTTTCACAATGAAATAAATATCTCCAACTGATTCAGGTAAATATTTTCTAAACAATATCATTGTCTTTACAAAATAAGTTATTAGAAATAATGATTATATTTTATATTGAAAAAAATAAGTGTTTAACTAATACACTTGATGATTATTAAATAATATTTTGAATTTAACCATGTTAAATTCAAAATATTATTAACCTATTCAAGCCATGTTCTCGTTATTTATAAATTAATAATAATAAATTAAAAATTTGAATTATTAGAGGAAATGCACTCTAAATTATTTTATTTAACAAGACCGTATGTAATTTTGTACAAATTCTAACATTTTCGATATAATTTATTTTAATTAATTTACAAATTTTATCATTTGTCATACATTTCTTTAATTAAACGTATGTAGTTCCAAAAATTCGTATTTAGTTCTTATTCCAATTATTCGCAGTTCCAATTCAACGTATGAAGTTCCAATTATTGTATTTACGAACTTATTTTAAATTTTAATCAGAATATTACTTTAATTTTCGATTAGAAAAACATAATTAAATTCTAAATGAAAATATTCTTGGAATTAAGTTAAATTACTTTATTTGTATCTGTCAAAATTAAATCTTTATTTAGTTTTATTAAAATAGTGAAGCCAAACGAGAATTTTCTATCAATTTTCTTATTTAAGAAAATGCGAATGGCAACGAAAAATGTAGCAGGTGATCATTTTTAATTGCAAAAGAATTTGTAATTTGATGCTCTAGATAACTATGAAGTTGAGCTGAAATTCCAATTCTGAATTTCAAGATTCCCTTTTGCAGATTTATATTCTAAAGATTTGTTTTTAATGAGACTCTTCGTAGGTTTTATAATTAGCTGAGAATGTTCTTTTTGAGAACTTTATTAAAGAATCTTGTAACTTTTTTTTATTCACTTGACTTTTTAAAGTTCTTTTTCAACATTTCTCATTATAGTCTTCCGCCTTCAATTAAATCTTTTTTTTGGAAGATGATTGGTTTAATCGATATGCTTTGCTATTAATTTTCCGATGTTACATATATATATATATATATCTTTTTTGTGTCAATTGAATAAGAAGTATCTGAAACAATGTTATAATTTAAAACAGATTTTTTTATTAGCGCAAAATATTTATTTATTTGATTTTTGTTTTATAATCAGTATATAATAAGATAACACATATATTATTATTACGAATATTTCAATTTTCTACTGCATTATATGATATAAAACCAAAAACAGTACAGAAAAAATATTTCAAAAATACATACTGATACATAAAATAATAATACATAATGAAATAATATAAAATAAATAATAATACGGAATAAAATACCATAAGCTAAATAATAATGCATAATAAAATAACAAAATTAAATAATAATACATAATAAAATAACAAAATAAAATAATAATACATAAAAATGCATAAATTAAACAATTTGCCGTAGCTTTTTTTTTTCATTTAAAATAAATTTTGGAAGAGGTTTCTCATGTACATTAATATTCCAAAATTGTTCAATCACATACTTGACATACTCATACTTTTTATACGTTCGAACACATACTTTTCTAATATTCGTATAATAAAGTGATTCATGTTTGTTGTATATTAAAAGCATTAACTTAAATTTTTCATGAATGAAAAATATTCAGACAATACAATATTTAAAACCAGTTGTCTTCAGGTTTAAAAATATTTAAAATGTTTTAAATTTGCAGTAGAATTAGCCTAAAAGGAAATAATAATAACTATGCATAAGTAAGAATTTATTTATTGCACATAATAAATCAGTTAAGGAAAATTTTAGAGCTATTTTATATATGTTTATCGAATTCCTTGTTCATGAAAATATTACCTGAAATATGCAATATTTTCACAATATTAAATTTATTATTTTAATGTCTATGTTTATATCCTAGCTATAAATTCACCAAAAAGTGTTAAGAAAAACTACCAATTTTTCGAAGAAATTTCATAATACATTATTATAATACATCCATACATACAAAATTTGTACAGAAAGTTCAAATATCTTAGAAATAATCGATGTAATAGAATTTATATTAACTAATACTATATTTATAGAAACACATTCACTATAATATCATTTCCTATTTTTCTGCAAATAGTAATAAAATAAGTAGCAGTTGTAAAAAAAATAAAGTAATAAATAAATAAAAGTAGTTATTGACTTTTTTATATTTTGTAAAATACTGAGAATAAAAATAAGAATAATTTCAAAAGGATTATTTAGTCTCTCCATTTCAATAATTATTTAAGCCTTTAAGAATGTATAAAAAAGACATTGAAATAAATTTTCTTTTAAGAAACCTTGATATGTTAAACCACTTAATTTAAATTATTTTTTATGCAGTTAAATAAAAGAAAAATTATCAATTGCTAATGAATACAAAGCGAAAATTAAGTTCATAGATAAATTAAAATTTATAATTTAAAATCTCAATACACACTTGCTGCGATTAAGGAGTGTTTTTTTTTCTTCATTCTTTTGAAATAAAATTGTAAAAAAATTATTCGACTCAATGTTAAAAGAATGAAAAAAATCAATATTATTAAATATTTAAAAAAAATAATATAATTTTCAAGATTCCAATCAGAGTCAATGACTAGAATTAAACATTATTTTTATAATTTGTAGAAAAAAAATAAAAACAATTTTAATTAGAAATTCTTTCACGATTATTAATTTGAAGGTGATTCTAACTATTTCAATTTTATTTCTAGAATACTTTGCATACTTCCTAATAAGTCACATGTTCATATATTTAAATATCATTTGTTTTCATTCAGATTTATTATTTTGTTACTTTTCTACTTTTTTTAAAATTTACATCATTTTTTTTTTCTTGTTTTAGTTTAAAAATAAGGCCCCCTTCAATATTCAAATGCAATTTTTCACAAAGATACCTCCATATAAATAAACTTAGAATAATCTTTTCTTAAAGTTCATGAATTGTTTATTAATTATTTTTTATTTACAAATAGAAATAATCAAATAATATGTATCAAATAAAATTATTTGTAAAAATACTTATTTTGTTGTTATTATTTTAAAGGTACTTATAAATATTTAAATTTTTAATTCTGGATTAATTTGTACACTTTCCTGTATGTCACACGTTCACATATTTAAATATAATATTTGTTTCATATTTATTTATTATTTTATTACATTTATACTATTTTATTTTTATTTTAGAATTTACATCATTTTTTTTTTTCCTTTTTATTTAAAAAATAAGGCACACTTCAATATTCAAATGCAAGATATCCAAAGATATATACATATAAATAAACTGGGAATGATCTTTTCTTAAAGTTGTATTTCGCTTTTACCAGCTCATTAATTATGCATAATAGAGGTGGAATATTTTTGCATATTTAATAAAAGAAACGAAATAATGAGTGCGTGATAATGTGAACTTCATTTTTAAAAATAGATTACTGAAATGGTTTCTCTTAAGAATAAAGAAATTATGGTGGCATAAATTTATATTTCTTTTCCAAATATATTGAAGACATTCTAGCATTAATAGACTTTATTGAAGTTGGAACTGAATCAAGTTATTTTGTATGACACATATTAAAAATATACAATCTTTTCGCTATAAGAGGCCATAATATATGTGCAAAATTATTCAATACTTTTTATAAATGTGTACAGACATTGAACTTCGTTGTACATGTAATGTTCTTGGGAATTTTAAATATTGTAAAAAAAATATTTTGATTTTTCTTAAAATCCATTTTCAAAATTTCTAAAGACGAATTTTTAAAATATAATTGAAGTTTTAATCTTATTCGTGATATAAGGTCATATTTACTCAAGTGAAGTTATTTTGTAAGACACATATTAATAATCCATATATGATAAAATTATCTAAGGCAATGTAAAATATCTAAAGATAGATTTTAAATTACATTTGAAGTTCTTGTCTCATTTAAATTTCAACAGACTCCTATTTATATTTTCGCCAGATTCTTATTTATATTTTCACCAGATTCCTTATAATGCTACTTTCAAATGTAATACTTTTTTAAAAAAGGTTAATTTGAATATTTTTTTTCAAATTTGATACGTTTTATAAATGTACAGACATTGATATTTATTGTAAATATAACGTTCTTGTGAATTTTAAATATTAAAAAATTTATTTTATTCTTATTTCCGAAATTATCCATTCAACGCAAAAATACCGAAAAGATGGATTTTAAAGTACATTTGAAGTTTTCGTCAAATTTAACTTTCACCAGATTCATATAATACTACTTTAAAATGCACTACTTTTTTTCAAAAAGATGCTTTGAATATTTCTTTCTTTGAAATTCTGATACTTTTTATAAATATATAAAGACATTGACATTTATTGTACATATAAAGTTCTTGTGAATTTTAAATATTGTAAAAAAGTATGTTATATTTATTTCCAAAATTATCCATGCAATGCAAAATAAAGAAAGATGGATTTTAAAGTACAATTGAAGTTTTCGTTTTATTCAAATTTTAACAGTTTCCTATTTATATTTTGGACAAATTCTTAATTATATTTTCACCAGATTCCTTATAATGCTACTTAATGTACTACTTAATGTACTACTACTAAATGTACTACTTTAATTAAATGTACTACTTTAATTAAATGTACTACTTTTAATTTTTAAAAAAAGTTTATTTTGAATACTTCTTTTTCAAATTTTGATACGTTTTATAACTATGTACAGTCATTGTCATTTTTGTAAATACAATGTTCTTGTGAATTTTAAATATTATTTTTTTTTATTCATATTTAAAAAAATTATTCATGCAATGAAAAATACTTAAAGATGAATTTTAAAAGTATATTTCAAGTAAATATAATGTTCGTATTGCAAATATAATATTCTAAAAAAATTTTATTCTTATTTAAAAAATTATCCAATGCAATGAAATATACTTAAAGTTGGATTTTGAATATTAGTTGGTATATTTGAAATTTTCGTCTTTCACCAGATTCCTATTTATTTTTCACCAGATTCGTATTTATATTTTCACCAGATTCGTATTTTATATTTTCACCAGATTCCTTATAATACTACTTTAAAATGTACTACTTTTTTTAAACAAAGGTTATCTTGAATATTTCTTTTTCAAATTTTACTTGCTTAAAATACAAAATTTAGTCGTGGATTAGTAAACTTCATTTTTCATCCTGAAAAAAATTGTAAGTGATGTGAATTGATATCCAGCGATTTCGTGTTTTCCTAAGCACAGTATACATTGGTCCAAAATGTCCCATAAAGGCTAAGAGGGTTTTAGGATTAGGAAGAATGAATTGGGTTACAGTAGTAGGGAGATGGAAGAAGTCTCTAGCAAAAGTAAAGGGGTATTAGGTTCAAGGAATAAGAAGCTTGGATTGAATTTTAAGGGAAGAAATGAAAAATTTGACTCTGAGAGTAGAGAGGAGATGGAATTAGGCTTAAAGATTGTAAATGGGAAATTTGACTCCAGGAGTAGGTATGATTGCATTTCATGAGTAAAGATGATGAAATCAGATCTAGAGGAATACGATCTCGGATAAAAATGAGTATTCGGACACTTCAGATTTTGTTTAAAAACTTGAATCTTATCGATTTTTAAATTGTTTATACTTTATTTTTGTTTTCAAATACTTAGTAAAATAGATTTCAAATATCAATGAATCTCTTAAAAATAATTGCATTTATTTACAGAAATTGTGAAAAAAATAAAAATTCTCACAAAAAATAGAAAATTCGTTTTTAAAGTAATCACAGTTCGCTCTAATAGTGTACCTGGAAATATATTTCAGATTAAATTTTAACATTTTCTTTAGAATTTTAATTTTTCCAAAGTTTTCCACTTAAAAGTAGTTAGTTAATATATTTTGTTAAAAATAAGTAAATAAGTTTACAAAAGGAAGACATTGAATTTACAAAAGACATTAAAAATGAAGAAAAAAATAAATAATGAGAATTTCTTCTTATATTTTATCACAAAACTTAATAACCTCAATTTCCACATTTTTATTTAATATTAGGAATTTTTCGAATATTATCTTTTAAATTAATTATTAAATATATTTTAGTGAAAAGTCATTTAAGAAAAAAAACTGAATTTGCCACACTTGTTACAAGGTTTCACAAGGTTATACGTTTTCAAAAAAACAAATAAATAAATGAAAAGAAAAAAATTTAACCCCATTTGCTTATAGCAATGTAAAAGAAATCACATTCCATATTTACTTTCCAGGTATTGTTTAAAAAATTAGAAAATTTATGTCAAATAATTTCTATTTGCATACAATTACTAAAAACATTTTAATTAACAAAGAGTTTCTTAAAAATAAAAACATTCAATTTTAAGTGTGAATTAAAGGTGAACATGTGAAGAAAGGGATGAACGTGTGAAGTGAATGTGAACGTTTGAATGTAAATACTAAGTGAACGTGAACGTGTGAATTTGAGTTCGAAGTGTGAACCGGTGAATGAGCGGAACGTGAAAGTGTGAACAAATGAACATGTGAAGAAAGAGTTAGAAATTATCACAAGAAAAAAAAAGAAAAGAAAAGTATGTACGTAATGTTATCACAATTCAAATAAAAACGGTACCAGAAAATTATTTAAAATAAATATATTTATAGAACCACTTTACAAAATAGATAAGATAAAAAAATATGGCATAGAAATAGTTACAGTTGATACAAAAACTCAGAATTCAATGAAAGGATTTGTGTGAATGGAAACATTGAAAATCTACAGCAGACGCAAAAAAGGTAGATGAAGAATTTTTTTTATTTCCAGCCGCAGTGTCATTCACTAATTAACACTTCGGAATGAAATAATTACGCTCGCTACTCTTTTCCGAGTTTTTCAACATCCACTGTTTGCGCTTCCGTCGACCGTGCCACAGAAGTCGGTTCCCAAAAATAATATTGCGGGAATCATGTGTGCAACGTGGTGCTGACGTTCCCTGTTAATTAATGAGCCGAAAAGTCTGTAAAGGATTACCTGCTCATGGCGTTTTGACGTGGTTATCGGGTTTTTATGCCTCCGACTGTTTATCAAAGGGTATTGAATGAAATGGCAGAAAGATTTGCTTCTCTGTTTGTGGAAGGTATACACTCGTGTAAAAAAAAAAAAAAAGTAAAAAAGGATTGAAAACTTAGGGGAACAGATGTATTTCGTAATGAGGCTTGCAAGTGAATTCAATAAACTAAGCCCTTTTCTTTTTTTTTTTTGCAATGTTAACAAAATGGTGAAAAATAAACTTGCCTTTCAATCAAATAAGTTGATTTATTTTGTGTAAAGAATTTTTTTATGGCATTTGGTCATGAATGAGTGCTATTCATGGTGACAAGTTACTTTTTCTTCTGAAGATAAACCATGCTTGTTTTTAAATACCAATTAATTTTTCTGACTTATTATTTATTTTAATTTAATTTTTTTTTTATAAAAAAATAAACTATAAATTTATTCGACATAACATTTATTTTTGACTTGATTACTACAGAAAATTAAACTTATTATAAAATATTTAATAAATTTATGTACTATGTCTTAATTTATGTTTACAAAAAAATTAGGTTTCATACATTTAATTCCACACATACACTATTTTTATTATATTAATTTTACAATAAATATTAAATTTACTAAACAAATGCACAGACTGTAATCAACCGAATTATTTTTTATTCCTTTTAAAAAATAATTTCCTTTTGAAGATTTCAGATTCAGGGAAAGGTTAAAACAGTTACAGATTTCAGGTTATTTCAATAGAAAAAGAAAACATAGTAAAATATACGTCAGAAAATATTCCGTTTAAGGTTAGACTGATATTTTTGTCATTTACGTACTAGTCTTTGTCATTTATGTATTAATCTCTATGCCTTTTTTTTTTTTCATGAGAACTACACTTGTAAAAACAAAAATATGTTCAGATTTAAAATTGCTGAAAAATAATTCGTTAAATTTTGTAAAACTCTTTTCTATCAACACATAATTTATTAATAACTATGTTAGGCATTATTAGCAGAAGAGTTCAATAAATAAAGAATTCGACATAATATTTTTTTTTTACTTGGTTATTAGAGAAGTCTAAACATATATTAAATCATTTCATAAATTTATGCATCATACTAGTTTAATTTATGTCTCATAAATTATATTTCAATAAATTTTGTTTCATGCATCTTATTCCATATATACTGCTTTTTATTATGTTAATTTTACAATAAGAAATAATTTTACTAAGTATAAAGATATATATATATATATATATATATATATATATATATATCTTTTATATTTAGTAAAAATATATATATATATACAGAACACACCATATCCAAAACAGAACTAACAGGGAAAAATTTCAAGTACGACCATTTTGTGTAACAAAAGATAAAACACTATTTTCAACACGTAAATTACTATATGCTTCAAATAGACGTAATCAAATTGCATAACAAAATCCTCATAACATTCGCTATACAAAAAACATATTTCAAAACAATGAAATCAATTGTATTTAAGCAAGCCTCGTGTGCTAGTTAAATTATAATTTCTAAAATCATATTAAATATAATGAGGAAATATTAAATTTCAAATAAGCCAAAAGTCAAATCTTTTGCTCATTATTTTCGTACACTTTTATTTAATATTGGTAATGAATCCATTACTAATTTGTTATTTTTGATGAATTTAGCTTGTGTGTTGAAACATTCAACTAATTAAATATATTGAATTATTGAAAACTCTGACTTAATATATATTTAGAAAATTGATTAAATATAATAAGTATAAGATATCGATTAATTCTTCTAAACTGTTTACCGGGTAATTAAAGTAACAGCACTGCAAAATACGTTAATGATATTTTATCATATTTAAACAAAGTTGTTAGTTACGAATAAAGAGTGTTTATTACAGGTTATCGATATTTTGTAAAAAAATTGCTTTTAAGTATTAATTGATAAGGCTTTGTTCATTTTTAAACTCATATATGATACATATACAGAATTGTGCAGTAATTTTATAAATATGTTATATGTATGGATTAAAAATATATTCACAGTCTCTTTTTTTCTAAATATATATTATTTTAATGCCTTCATGTATTCAGGTGGAACATCTTCTTAATATATTTTAAATTATGGATGCGCAAAAAAAAAGACAATAAGAAATTAAATCAAGGAAACAGAACATTTGATGAATATTAAATTCAGAAACTTCAGAAATAGAATATTTCAAGAATATTAATTTCAGAAACAATATTGTATTTTTAATTAAAATTTGTAAAATGTAGGAAAATAATATACCTATTTTATTTGAGTTTCATTCAAATAGTGGCTGCTGCTTTTTGTGTGTGTGTGTGTGTGTGGCTTAGAAAGTTTATAAGGAAATTATTTTATTAACGTATTAAAGTTTGTAATTTTAACAATAAATCTTATACTACATATTAATTATTTTATTAACTGAATTTAATTTGTTTATATAATGTTTGAATTTGTTTATATATATATACAGTAGACCCTCTTTAAGTCGAACCTCGATAAGTCGAAAACCTCCAAAACTCACAAACAAATGTTTGTTCCCTTCCCTTCAAGCCTCAAAACCTCCATTACTCAGAAATTTCAACCCTGTATTTGTCGAAATTATTAGTCAATCCTCACAAGCCATTTGGTATACATTTTCCCTCCGTAACTCGAAAAAAAGAAATTGGACCTATGCATCTCGCACATTAGCAATGTTTGATTTACAACCTTTACAACTCGATTATTTGAAACTAATTACCCCTATAGTTCGAAGAAAAATTGTTTACCGACTTTAAAGATTTGCCGACAAAGCACATCATTGTTTCTTAGAAAACAATGTATAAGTTTACAATAAATAGAATAACCAATTCTATGAAATATTCTTATTACAATTCTTATTCTTATAATTATTATTATTGCTATTGATTTCATTTGAACTCTAGCGAAGCAAATCTTTTGTTGTCGATTGCAAAAATATCAGAATAGTTTGGTTTTACTGCAATACACATCTATTTTAAGATATAGAACGTATAGATAGAGAACGATCGAATTGTATAAAACAAAAAAAAAAAAAAATAATATAGTAATTGACTTTTAATACATAATATTCTTAATTTTAAAGTTGTTTCGGAATTATTTTGATTTTTTACTGTAGTACATGATATAACTTTTAAGTTGCAAATAAACATGTTTTCTACCTCTGTAACTTGAATTTTTATTTATTTTAAATCTCTAACTCAAAATAAGTACGAAATAATCTAAACCTCTACAAATCGAATATTTCCTTACAAAATTCGCGTAAGTCGAAAACTCCATGACTCCGATTTATTTGGCGTCTGTCTTGAAGTTTGACTTACAGAGGTTCTGCTGTATATATATATATATATATATATATATATAATTATAATTTTGAATTATAATATTTGAAGAATATTAAGTTCAGAGAAAAATATTGGATTTTTAAATCAAAATTTAAAAAAAATGTATGAAAATAATATACCTATTCTATTTGCGTTTCATACAAACAGATCGTGTTTTCTTTGAAACAAACAGGATCTGTTTGTATGGTTTTTAAGTGTTATAATGACTATAAGTAAATTATTTTAATAACGTATCAAAGCAACAATTTTCAATTATCAACAATTTTATCAATAGATCTTACAATACGTATCAAATATTTTTATTAACTGAATTTAATTTGCTATTTATTAATTGTTAACAATGTATGTTTTTTTATTTAATTTGTTATATATGTAAGGCATCCAATAGAAACGACATTGTAGCTCCATTATTAAAAAACAAAAATTTTAATCTCGTATTAGTTACAAAGTATGTTGTGGCCTGTTCATTAAATTTTTAATTCATTTTTTGTTTCTCTTTAGATGCTTTTAATTTGTTTTTTTAATACTCTCAGAAAGCATTTTTCAGAACAACTCCTTGTCCATAAGAGTATATTTCAGCTTCGTTAAGTTTTTAAATAGCCATCTGGACATGGCTTCTTTCGCCCTAAAAGGGCAATCAGCCATTATTCTCAACTTTTTTCATACAAAAAGAACACTCTTCGAAAAAAAATATCTTTGCAATGTATTGGTTCCCTTTAAGTTTTTCTTTTCTTTTCTTTTTATTATGCTCGAATGCAACTTCAGTTTGGAAACGGTATTTTAGAAGTACAGCTTTTAATTAGGATTTCTACTTCTGCAACTAAAAGAAATCAACCAAAGAAAATTAACTTTTCTTCTTTAAGTTTTTCTTTCTTTTTTTTTCAATTTATGTACTTACACAGTAAGTATTAAACATTTCCTTTTAATTATTCGGAATACGAAAATTCCAGATTATAATCATTTTTTATTTTTACTCTAAGTTAATTTGTTTTACATCAATAATTTCTGTGAAATGAAAAAAAAAAAATGAAAAATTTGTATCATAGGAAATAGAGCTGAAAGAGTTTAATTTTTTTTCGGCATACTTTATTTATCAATTAAAGTCAAAATTTTAATTCACCACCTTTAGAATTTGATACTATACTGGGGGTTACTATACTTATAATGGTTTAATACTATAATTGTTTATGTACTATAGTATATAATATATATAAATGTATTATATTAGCATGTACTAAACTTATACTGATCTGATACTCAAGTGACGACATGATTTAAAAAAAAAGTTTCTTAAGTTAATGAAAATATTAATATAAAAGTAAAAACAAACATAACACAAATATATAATGTGAAAAATTTTAGTATATTAGTATACTAAAATTTAAACTATTAAAAATATAATGTGCATAAGTTTAATGTATTAGTATATACTAAACATGTACTGACTTCATAGTTAAGTGACAACATAATTTTAAAAAAGTTTGTTAAGTTAATGAAAATATTAATATAAAAGACAAATAAACATAATACAAAAAATATAATGTGAAAAAAAGCTTAGTATATTAGTGTACTAAATTTTAAATTATTAAAAATATTATGTATAAGTTTAGTATATTAGTATATACTAAACTTATACTGGTTTCATACTTTTAAATCATGACATGATTTTTTTAAATTCAATGGAAGTATTAATATAAATTTCAAATAAACAAATAACAAAAATATATTGTGAAAAAAGTTTAGTATATTAGTATATATTAAACTTATACTGGTTTGATACTTATTACATGATTTAAAAAAAAAGTTTCTTAAGTTAATGAATGTATTAATATAAAAGACATAAACATAACACAAAAATTTAATGTGAAATAGTTTACTGTATGAGCATACTATACTTTAAACTATTAAAAAAATAATGTATATTAGTATATACTAAACTTATACTGATTTGATACTTAAATGACGACACGATTTAAAAAAAAGCTTCTTAAATTAAGGAAAGTGTTATTATAAAAGGCAAATAAACATAAGACTAACTATCTGAGACTATTAAGACTGACATTTATTTATGAAAATTAATTAGAAAGTAAAATATGCTTTTGCTATTGATGATGCTTGGACATTCTTATGTGATTACAGTAGAAAATTACCGAAAAGTGAGAGAGAAAAAAAACTAACTTGTTCGGTTCAGAGAATATAAAAGAAAATTTAGCTAAACATTTTATGATTATTACTGAATTGCTTTAAAACGTAAAAATCAAATAATAAAAATAGAAAAGAAAAGTGAATATGAAAGTTAATGTGAAAGTTACCTCGAATAACTGTTAGAAATTTATTTTAACACTTAGTTAAAAGAACACATTCCATCAATTTAATCAAACTATCTTCTATCAGGATAAGGCTACCGACCATGTGTCTAAATCCACTGCTCCGTATGTGGAAAGAAATGATAAATATACGGAATCGAGGTTATTCCTTTTAAATGCAATCCCACCAAGTCCACCGACTGGTCTCCTAAGGATTAATGGGCATTTGGACTGTAAAAACTCCTTCTTTATAAGGGACACCCAGAAGCATTGGGTGGATTTCAGAATATCGTAGTGGAGGAATGGAATAAAATAGACCTTGATATCTCATGAGAAATGTTATATCTTAGAAACAAGAATTTAACAAAAAGCAGCTATCATGAAATATGTTAGAAAATAAGAATATTATAAATTGCATATACACATATTTCTTCAAAATCTTACAAAAATATGTGAAACACGCTGTATGTGATCCATGGGTCATTGAGTAGAGCTACTATATTTGACGTATCCAAGCCTTCATTATCATTGTAGCATTATTTTCTCACGAGAAGAGTTCTGGCATTTCATTCCCAGGAGAGAGGAATGCATGTCATTTGACAAATATATAGTTAACAACCCATCACTCAAATTGGGCAGCAGAGAAGCATTATTGTAGGTACTTATATTACATGCAATGTTTTTTGTACTAATGAGAACAATCTGTCACTCAAATCTGATAGTAGATATTCTGTATCATGCGTAATGAGACTATGGAAATTAGCTAATGCATGTACAAACTTTACAGGTCAAAACAACTACAGATGGAATATGAACTATAACATGAGTTGTTCCATCGTGGTTATTGATAGACGACGAGGTGAGAAATGTCTACTCCGATGAGAAGCAGTGAGTTAAGCTAACCCCCTTGAAGGATTAACTTTAACGCAGTCTTTGTGGTGAAGAGGAACGAGAGTTTTGCGACGAGTCGATCAGAAGTGTTGTTTTTCTTTTTTTCTCTGAAGTGAGTGAATAGGCCAAAAATCCCAGCTGTTTAAAAAGTGAGCCCTTTGCGGTTTTGTGTGTCACGCCTTGTGATAATTAAGGTCTGCGGCAGACCACATATCTTTAAATTCGTTATAGACTCGAGATTTCTGAAAATTTCTGACTTTGCAGTAAACTGTACTTGTAATTTAATAGTGCATTTGCAAATCAAATCTGAATCTTATATTTTCTTTTCTTGTAAATAATAAATTATAATAATCAAGAGTTCTGTATTTGAATATATATAGTGCTTGTGAAAAAATTTAATTATTTGATAACATGATGAGCCTGATAGTGGCCCTCTTCTTGAAGCCGTTATTTGTTTAGGCCAAGACGGTACATCATCGTCTACTAAATATGTTTTAGAAAATCGGTTCCACATAAAAAATGGAATTTTTTCAATTCCAAATTCATTCTTGTTCAAATATTGTTATTTCAATTAACATATTATTATACCAGCACAATGTTTCAGATGTATTTTTAAATCAAATTATTTTTTCAGTATTACAATATTAACAAGAGTTTTTTTTTTCTTTTTATTAAACATTAAAACATATGTATTTCAAATCCTAATTGACCTTTAACTTTTAACTTCTCCTCTGCCCTCCATACTGATCACATGATTAAAACTTCTACTAAATTAAAAACACATATTTACAATGTTTACTCTAATGACAACATATTTTGATCAATCATTAACTTTTGAACTCGAAAAATTAATTTTTTTGTGTTCATCCTTTAATTCATGGACGATAATCTCTTTAATGTACATCGTGAAGTGTAAAGTAATTCTGGAATCTATTTACGTGCTCTATTCTGTTAATAGCGAAACTTTATAGAGTTACTCTCAGCTGTTTAGAATGCTAATTCTTGTTTAATTCATTAATATCATTTCATGTGCAGAATTTGCAGCTTATGTAGCATTTGTATTCGGATTTGTTTGAAACTCGTTTGCGGGGTGTTAACACTTCTGAAAGGCTTAATTATTATAGTTACGTTATTTCAAGTGGAATTATTTGCAACAGTTACACGTAGTTCTATAATAAACATTTCATCCAAATTGAATAAATTTTCAATCCTATTTTATTTATTAATGATAGTGATGATTATATGCTTTTAACGTCTACTTTCACGACGTCTTCTTTTGACCACTCATTAACTCTTGAACACGAAAATTAACTTTTGTTTCGATTTCTTAATTTATAGACGCCAGTCTCTTTAAAGTGCAACTTGAATTGTAAAGTAATTCTGGAGTCTATAAAAGTGACCCATTCTTTTAATAGAGAAACTTTATAGAGTTACTTAATAGCTAAATAAATTATTATCGAAATTTGTACATGAAATAACGCACCTAAAATATAGTATCTTTACAGAGTGTAGGTAGTATATTTTATTTATTGATGACAGAGATGGTGTTATGTTTATAACGTCTACAATCATGACAGCTTCTTTTGGTCACTTATTAATTCTTGAACATGAAAATTAACTTTTTGTGTTCATTCCTTAATTTATTGACGCCTGTCCCTTTAGAGTGCATCCTAAATTGAGAAGTAATTCTGGAATCTATGTACGTGCTCCATTCAGGAAATAGTGAAACTTTATAACGATAAAGATCGTAAGCTAAATATTCGATTTGAATTCTTAGATGTTCGATACTTGTATGAATTCTTGTTTACCGCCCACGCCCCACCGCATATCTTTTGTTGCACCTTCTTCCGGAACAAAACGACTTTCATGCATAGAGAGTCATTATACTCTATTCTAATCTTTCAAGAAATTACACGGGGGGGGGGTCGCTGAACTCGAGATCTGATTGGTCAAAAGCCCTCGAATCCCAGACCAAATCACTCAGGGGATCAGTGGACGGTCATACCAATTCTGTCAAACAAAAGCCACCCTCATTTTGTGGGGAAATGGGCATTCACTTTGGCTCCCTTTTCCGCTCTCGAAGCTATTTACTCGCCATAATAATGGCGAGGAACACCTCCCCGCACTTTGAATTCCAATTTCGGTGGGAAGTTTTTCTCTGCAGTTCGGAGATCCACTTCCAGTTTCGAAATTCGACCCTATGGATTTTTTGTTCCCCAGGGAAGGGGAGTCGAAGTTCGTTTAAGGCTTGCAGGCACAATTTTCTGTACCCATTCCATTTCTTATTTTAGTAATAAGAAAAAATGAACAAACGATATGTTAATATTATGGCTAGAATGCGCAGGTCAGCAATTCATAAACTCAGATCAAGATCTCAGGCACACACGCAAAAATACACGTGGAAATTATAGTTTTGAAAGTTAGAATAGTTATTTTTTTTTTGAAATGGTTTTAATTACTATAAAAGACTGTAATTTTTAATATACAAAATTATGCTATATCAAACGTAAAATCAGATGAAGAAAATCCCACAGTAACTATTGAACTAAAAAAATGCCTTATACTGTGTCTATCTGACTAACATCTAAAAGTATATATATATGTATAAATATATATATATATATATATATATATATATATATATATATATATATATATATATATATATATATATATATATATATATATATATATATATATATATATATATATATATATATATAAATATATATATATATATATATATATATTTATAGATATATATATATATATATATATATATATATATATATAAATATATATATAAATATATATATATAACAACAAATTATATTCACAAGACAAACATATATTTGTATCCGAATACTAAAATATGGGATATATACTGAAATTTGAGTTTTAAATGCCGAAAAGATCAAACTTTGTATTATATAAATTTGCTTAAACATTTCTAACGATAGACATCATTTCCATAGGATATTTCCTGATATTATCATTATTAGTATGTTGGATAGTGTACAAAACCTTCCCGTCGAATTTTTAGAGGAACTTCTTTGTAGTGAAAACTGTATTAAAAGAAAAACTACACAGATAATGGATCTCAATCACAAACCTCAGATTTTTATTTTTTTTATTTGTTTTTCGAAAGTTAAGACATTATTATATGCAATTATTGGATGTAACTATTGAAATAATAATGTAAATTATTAATAAATTTTGTATAATTATTTGGTATTATAATAATTTTATGAATAATTTCAATATTCATTAAATATTATAGTGTTTGATATTTAACTAAACATTAAAATATCAAACACAATATTAGAATGATATTTTATAAAATTTTAAATATATCATTTTTAAATGTTACATATTTTTTATCAGATTTCCTTTAAAAGATAAACGTAATCATATAATGTTACAAACATATTTTATTATAAACATATTTTCTGTGGCAAGTAGCCATAGCCTCAGTCGTTACTCATTTAGCACCACTAGGACTTAAGATTGTCATGAACTAAGTTATCATTTATTATTGTTCTTCTAGCTTTTGAAATTTTTATTCTTATAACTTATAACTAGTTTTGTTAAGAATGTCTGGTTTCTTTCTTTCGTAATTTTGATTTGTTAACATTTTTTTTTTTGTTTGTTTCTACTGTAAGTGGCCAAATTTGTATGGATTGAGTTCTATTAATGTCATGGTTAACAATACCAACATACATTTTGTTATTATAAAACACATATTGTTACAAAATAAACAATCACAAATAAATTGAGAAATGAAACAATGTTTAAAAATTGAAAAGAAAAGAAATATCTTGTAAGTAGTTTTTAGAAAATATGATATTCAAAATTAAACCTAAATTTTTAAAAATAACCTTTGATAAAATCCTCTATGTTACAAACGGAAATTGTGTTGATAAAAAAATTTGTTATAAATATGATGTTAATTTTCACAATTAAATAAATATCTCCAACTGATTCAGATAAATATTTTCTAAACAATATCATTATCTTTATAAAATAAGTTATTAGAAATAATGATTATATTTTGTATTGAAAAAAATAAGTGTTTAACTAATACACTTGATGATTATTAAATAATACTTTGAATTTAACCATGTTAAATTCAAAATATTATTAACCTATTCAAGACATGTTTTCGTTATTTATAAATTAAAAATAATAAATTAAAAATTTGAATTATTAGATGAAATGCACTTTAAATTATTTGATTTAACAAGACCATTGGTAATTTTGTACAAATTTTAACATTTTCGATATAATTTATTTTTAATTAAACGCATGCAGTTCAATTATTCGCTGTTCCAATTCAATGTGTACAGTTTCAATTATTGTATTTATTAACTTATTTTAAATTTTAATCAGAATATTACTTTAATTTTGATTGGAAAAAACATAATTAAATTCTGAATGAAAATATTCTTAGAATTAAATTACTTTATTTGTATCTTCAAAATTAAATCTTTATTAAGTTTTATTAAAATATTGAAGCCAAACGAGAATTTTCCATCAAGTTTCTTATTTAAGAAAATGCGAATGGCAACGAAAAATGTAGCAGGTGATCATTTTTAATTGCAAAAAAAAGAATTTGTAATTTGATGCTCTAGATAACGATGAAGTTGAGCTGAAATTCCAATTCTGAATTTCAAGATTCCCTTTTGCAGATTTATATTCTAAAGATTTGTTTTTAATGATACTATTAGTAGGTTTTATAATTAGCTGAGAATGTTCTTTTTTGCGAACTTTATTAAAGAATCTTGTGACTTTTTTTTTATTCGCTTGACTTTTTTAAAGTTATTTTTCAACATTTCTCATTATAGTCTTCCGCCTTAAATTGAATCTTTTTTGGAAGATGATTGGTTTAATCGATATGCTTTGCTATTAATTTTCCAATGTAAAATATACATATGTCTTTTTTTTGTGTCAATTGAATGAGAAAAATCTGAAACAATGTTATTTAAAATAGATATTTATATTAAAGCAAAATTCTTATTTATTTTTTTTGATTTTTGTTTTATAATAAGCATATAGCAAGATAACACATATCATATTATGAATATTTCATTTTTTTGCTGCATTATAATGATATAAAACGATAAAAAGTTATAGAAAAAAACAATTTAAAAATACATATTGATAAATATAATAGCATAAAATAAATAATACAATACATAATAAAATAATAATAATATATAAAAATAAATAAAATAAACAATTTGTCGTAGTTTTTTTTTAATTAACATAAATTTTGGATAATGTTTACTTATTTACATTAAAGTTATAAAATTGTTCATAAGAATTACACTTGACGAATATTCATATAACAAGTGATTCATGATTATTATACATCAAAATCATTAATATGTATCTTTTAGTAATGAAAGATTATAAAGATGCTGCAATATTTTAAGATTAGTTGCTGAAAGTTTAAAAATAATCTGAACGTTTTAAATTTGCAGTAGAAAATAGATTAAATTGGAAATAATAATATCTATGCAGAAGTAATAATTTATTTATTGAGCATAATAAATCAGTTCAGGTAAATTTAAGGTGTTATTCTATATATATTTTATATTGAATTCCTGTTTATGAAAATAGTATTTCAAATAATAAATATTTTCACGAGATTAAATTTATTATTTTAATGTCTATGTTTATATTCTAGCAATAAATTCACCAAAAAGTGTTAAGAAAAACTATCAATTTCTCAAAGAAATTTTATAATACGTCACTATAATAAATTCATACATATGAAATTGTACAGAAATATCAAATTTCTTAGAAAGAAGTGATGTAATAGGATATATATTAAATAATACTATATTTATAGGAACATATAAATTTTATTTTCATTTTCCATTTTTCAGTAAATAGTAATAAAATAAGTAGTTGTAAAAAAAAATAAAATAATAAATAAATAAAAGTAGTTATTCACTTTTAATATTCTGTAAAAATACTGAGAATAAAAATTAAAAATATTTTTCTAAAAGATTATTTAATCTCTCCATTTCAATAATTATTTAAGCCTTTAAGAATTTATAAAAAATTGAGACATTGAAATATATTTTCTTTTAACAATCCTTGATAAGTTAAACCCCTTAATTTAAATTATTTTTTATGCAGTTAAATAAAAAAAAATAAAATTATATCAGTTGCTAATGAATACACAGTCAAAATTATGTTCATAGATATATTAAAATTTATAATTTAAAATCTCAATACACACTTGGTCTGATTAAGGATTTTTTTCAATCTTTTGAAATAAAATTATGAAAAAGTATTCGACTGAAAGAAAAGAATGAAAAAAATCATTTATTAATAAATATTTAAAAGAGTAATGCAATTTTAAAGATTCATTTCAGAATAAATGACGTGAATTAAACATTATTTTTATAATTTGAAGAAAAAAATAAAAACAATTTTAATTAGAAAACTGAAAGATAATTTATGTCTGGGAAATAATCATTTTGAAACCAGTCTTTAAAATATGATAACATATAAATTTTCTTTTGAATTCATTAATTTTATATTAAAAATGCTTCAAATGCTGAATTATAATTAAATAGTTTTTATATAACAGGAATGTACATAAATATATTTTTCGTAATTTTTTCAAAAT
This sequence comes from Caerostris extrusa, assembly GCA_021605095.1. NCBI lineage: Eukaryota > Metazoa > Arthropoda > Arachnida > Araneae > Araneidae > Caerostris > Caerostris extrusa. Next base: position 96,075 of record BPLR01007610.1, read on the forward strand.
TATTTTTTATTTTTGTATACAGAATCATACATTGGGTCAAATACGGTAATATTTAAGTTCTATTTTCAAAAACAATTTCTGTCTGAAGTACATGTTAACAACCACGGTAATATTTAAGTGCTATTTTCAAAAAAAATTTCTTCTGAAGTAGATAACAACATGTAATATTTAAGTGCTATTTTCAAAAAACAATTTCTGTCTGAATAATGTTAATAAATAATTTAAGTGCTATTTTCAAAAAACAATTTCTGTCTGAAGTACATGTTAACAACCACTATAATATTTAAGTTCTTTTTTATAGAAAACAATTTCTGTCTGAAGTACATGTTAACAACCACGGTAATATTTAAGTTCTATTTTAAAAACAATTTCTGTCTGAAGTACATTTTAACAAACGGTAATATTTAAGTGATTTTCAAAAACAATTTTTCTGAAGTACATTTTAACAACCACGGTAATATGGAATGGAATTTTCAAAAAACAATTTCTGTCTGAAGTACATGTTAAACAACCACTAGTATGAATTTAAGTTCTATTTTTAAAAACAATTTTGTCTGAAGTAATGTTAACAACCACGGTAATATTTAAGTTCTATTTTCAAAAACAATTTCTGTCTGAAGTACATGTTAACAACCACGGTAATATTTAAAATTATTTTCAAAAAACAATTTCTGTCTAATTTTAACAACCACGGTAATATTTAAGATTATTAATTTAAAACAATTTCAGTACATGTTAACAACCATGGTAAATTTTGTATTTTCAAAAAATCTCTTTGCAATACATGTTAGCAAGTATTTAATGATAAATAATGTTTAAAAATGAAATATTTCCGAAAATATTTCACCTTCAAACTATAATATTTTATTATTTTGTTATTTTGTTTTTAGTTTTATCTTTACTTTTGTTTAAGTCAGCTTTTCTTTTTGAAATATTTTAAAAAATATTAAAGCGTGATTTCAATTTTCAAAAAATTTGTATAGTTCAGAAAGATGGAAAGGAATCTTTCCCTATTCATGCATTTCATGTTAAACTAATTCAAGCTAGATGAATGCTTTTTTAAAAGAAATTAGAAATTTAACATTAACAAAATGCATGAATTTTTATTTGCAAATTGAAATAATTAAATAATATAAATATTGAATAAAATTATTGTAAAAAAAATATTTTTATCTAATTTTAAAAATACTTTTTTACGATTATTAATTTAAAGGTACTTCTAAATATTTAAATTTTATTTTAAGAATATTGTGTATTCTTCCAGTATTTCATATGATCATATATTTAAACATCCTATTTGTTTTCATTCAAATTTAATATTTTATTACTTTTCTATTTTTTTTTATTTTTTTTTAAAATTTACATAAACATTTTTTTCTTTTTTATTTCAAAATAAAGGTACTTCAATATTCAAATTCAAATTTTCACAAAGATACCTCCATATAAATAAACTTAGAATAATCTTTTCTTAAAGTTCATGAATTGTTTATTAATTATTTTTTATTTACAAATAGAAATAATCAAATAATATTTATCAAATAATATTATTTTGAAAAAATACTTATTTTGTGGTTATTATTTTAAAGGTACTTTTGAATATTTAAATTTTTAATTCTGGAGTAATTTGTACACTTTCCTGTATGTCACACGTCCACATATTTAAATATAATATTTGTTTTCATATTTATTTATTATTTTATTACATTTATACTATTTTATTTTTATTTTAGAATTTACATTATTTTTTTTTTCCTTTTTATTTCAAAAATAAGGCACACTTCAATATTCAAATGCAACTTTTCACAAAGATAACTCCATATAAATAAGCCGGGAATGATCTTTTCTTAATGTTGTATTTGCTTTTACCAGTTCATTAATTATGCATAATAGAGATGGAATATTTTTGCATATTTAATAAAAGAAACGGACAAATTCGAAATAATGAGTGCGTGATAATGTGAACTTCATTTTTAAAAATAGGATTACTGAAATGGTTTTCTCTTAAGACAAAAGAAATTATGGTGGCATAAATTTAGATTTCTTTTCCAAATATATTGAAGACATTCTAGCATTAATAGACTTTGCTGAAGTTGGAACTGAATCAAGTTATTTTGTAAGGCACATGTTAAAAATCCATATATGATCTTTTGCACTATAAGAGTCCATAATTTACGTTTAAATTATTCAATTCATTTTATAAGTATGTACAGTATTGAACTGTATTGTACATATAATTTTTGTGAGTTTTGAATATTACAAAAAAAAAAAAAAAATTATTTTAGGTTTTTTAAAAATGTAAAATTTCCATAGATGTATTTTAAAGTACAATACAAATTTTCATCTTATTCAGGTTTTGTGATATAATGTCATATTTACTCAAGTTGGAATTGTGTCTTTTTTGTAAGACACATATTAAAAATCCATATGTGATCTTTTCTGTTACGGAAGTCCATAATTTATATTTAAATTAGTAGATGAGTTCTATAAATATGTACAAACATTGATATTTATTGTTCATATAAAATTATTGTGAATTTTAAACATTTTTCAAAAAGCATTTTATGTTTATTTCTAAAGATGAATTTTGAAGTACAATTGAAGTTTTCATATTATTCAGATTTCGTGATATAAGGTCATATTTACTCAAGTTAAAATTAAGTCAAATTATTTTATAAGACACATATTAAAAATCCATACATGATCTTTTCTGTTTCAAGAGTCCATAATTAATCTTTAAATTAGTAGATGAGTTCTATAAATATGTACACACATTGATATTTATTGTTCATATAAAACTATTGTGAATTTTAAATATTGTAAAAAAAAAGTATTTTATATTATTTCTAAAATTATCTAAGGCAATGTAAAATACACTCATGTCCATAAATTAAGGATAATGAAGTTCAGGCAAAGAAAGAGACAGAAGCAAAACAAATTTGACTTATTTGTAAAGTCTATTTATTAAACAAAAGGTAAAGAGCAAAACAGATACTATATGTTTGACATAATTAATAAAAATTGCGATTTTTACTACCTGAGCAAATTTCAAAAAAGAACCTATTTACAAAAACAGATGGGATGGTTGTATGATGGATAATATGGAGGATCTCCGGACGATGCAATACAGGCCTTACAACGCCTAGGCATGCTGAGTATCAAATTATCAATCTGATCTGATGGGGAATATTACACCACATCAAGCAATGCCTCCAAAGTTCCGGTTTCAAGTCCGGTGGTATGCAATTCGTCGGCCATATCCCACACATTATTCAAGTCCGGTGATATCCATACGGGTGATATCCACCAATTGAAGGCATTCGTCTACAGTGTTTGCCCGGTGAGGACGGGCGTTGTCATCCATAAAAGAAATTCAGCACCCAAGGCGCCCCGAAACAAATGTACATGTTGTTCCAGAATGACAACCGGATAGATGTGGCCTGTCATCGTTACACTCTGAACATGCAGGTCAGTTCTGGAACCAAGAATAATTCCTCCCCAAACGAGCCATCCTGCGCCACCGTAACGGTGTCGTTCAATGGTGTTCTCTTGGTGGTAACGGGTACCTGGCGCTCTCCAGTCCGGCGAGAATCAGACTGCAAACTAAACCTGGACTCGTCGGAAAGCATCACACAAGACCACAGTTGCGGGTCCACAATGCATGTTCTCTACTCCAGGTTAATCGCAGGCGACAGTGAGTTGCGGTAAGTGGAACACATAAGACAGCCTACGAGCATATAGACCAATGTGCCCTAAGTGTCTGTACACGGTCTGCCTTGAAACTGTCGTGCCTGTAGCTGACGAGACAGGTCTGATGCTGTGCTCCGTCTTTTCTTTTGGCAGTAACTGCTAAATACCGGTCCTCATTCGGCATTGTAACTCGGGGGCGACCTGTGCTCTTACATCTGCTCACATTTCCATCATCTTGGAATCGTTGCCAAAGCCTGGAGATAACACTCTGGGCGACAATCACTCTCTTTTTCAAATTTCATACGTTTTATAAATGTGTACAGACATTGATATTTATTGTAAATGTAACGTTCTTGTGAATTTTAAATGTTACAAAAATTTATTTTATTCTTATTTCCAAAACTATCTATGCAACACAAAATACCGAAAGATTGATTTTAAAGTACATTTGAAATTTTCGTCCAATTCAACTTTCACCAGATTCCTTATAATACTACACTCATGTCCATAAATTAAGGATAATTCAGAATCACACAGAAATTGAACTCTAAAATAAAAATTTCACATGTAGAATTATCACACACATCTTGAAGAAGAATATGCAAATTACTGGAAACCACCAGATGGAGCCGATTGTACGTCACAATGACGAGAGTGTAAGAGAGGGGTATATAAGGAATGGTGGCAAAGAATTAAAATTTTTCACAAGCGCTTTAAAAGCCTTTCAGTACAATAACCACATAGTTATGGCACAAAGGAAGAATTTGGATGATTTTTTACGTCGTAGAATTATCGGACGACTGGAATGTGGACGTACCCAGCTGGAAGTATCCGAGGAACTTGGAATCGCCCAGATTGTCATCTCCAGGCTTTGGCAACGTTTCCAAGATAATGGTAATTTGAGTAGATGTTACAGCACAGGTCACCCCCGAGTTACAACGCCAAATGAGAACCAGTATTTAGCAGTTACTGCCAAAAGAAAGAGACGGAGCACAGCATCAGACCTGTCTCGTCAGCTTTCTTCATCTACCGGTACGACAGTTTCAAGGCAGACCGTGTACAGACGTTTAGGGCACATTGGTCTATATGCTCGTAGGCCTGTCAGATGTGTTCCACTTACCGCAACTCACTGTCGCCTGCGATTAACCTGGAGTAGAGAGCATGCATTGTGGATAACGCAACAGTGGTCTTGTGTGATGTTTTCCGACGAGTCCAGATTTATTTTGCAGTCTGATTCTCGCCGGACTTTCATATGGAGAGCGCCAGGTACCCGTTACCATCAAGGAAACACAGTTACGGTGGTGCAGGATGGCTCGTTTGGGGGGTGTTTTTATTCTTGGTTCCAGAACTGACCTGCATGTTCAGAATGTAACGATGACAGGCCACATCTATCGAGATGTCATTCTGGAACAACATGTACGTTTTTTTCGGTGCGCCATGGGTGCTGAATTTCTGTTTATGGATGACAACGCCCGTCCTCAGCGTGCAAACATTGTAGACGAATGCCTTCAATTGGAGGATATCACCCGTATGGATTGGCCAGCATACTCACCGGACTTGAATCAATAGAGCATGTGTGGGATATGCTTGGCCGACGAATTGTAGCCCGTCAACCCCCTCCCACCTGTCAACCGGAACTTCGGAGGGCATTGCTTGAGGAGTGGTGTAATATTTCCCAAGATCAGATTGATAATTTGATACTCAGCATGCCTAGGCGTTGTAAGGCCTGTATTGTATCGTCCGGGAGACATACTCCATAGTAACCATCATACTAACCATGTTATACTGTTTTTTGTAAATAGGTTATTTTTTGAAATTTTCTCCAGGGAGTAAAAATCGCAATTTTTATTAATTTTGTCAAACATATATCCTCTTTTTGCTCTTTACCTTTTGTTTAATAAATAGACTTTCAAATAAGTCAAATTTGTTTTGCTTCTGTCTCTTTCTTTGCCTGAACTTCATTATCCTTAAATTATGGACATGAGTGTACTTTAAAATGCACTACTTTTTTAAAAAAAGATGTTTTGAATATTTCTTTTTCAAATTCTGATACTTTTTATAAATGTATAAAGACGTTGGCATTTATTGTACATACAAAGTTCTCGTGAATTTTAAATATTGTAAAAAAGTATTTTATGTTTATTTCCAAAATTATCCATGCAATGCTAAATAGCGAGAGGATTTTAAAGTACAATTGAAGTTTTCGTTTTATTCAAATTTTAACAGATTCCTATTTATATTTTGGACAGATTCTTAATTATATTTTCACCATAATGGTACTTTAAAATGTAGTAGTTTTTAAATAAAGGTTATTTTGAATATTTTATTTTTTAAATTTTTCACATTTTATAAGCGTGTACATGTATTGACATTTATTGTAAATATAATGTTCTTGTGATTTTTAAAAATTTATTTTATTCTTATTTAAAAATTTATCCAATGCAAGAAAAATTCCTAAAGATGAATTTTAAAGTATATTTTAAGTAAATATAATGTTCGTATTATAAACATAATGTTCTTGTGATTTTTAAAAAAATTATTTTATTCTTATTTAAAAAATTATCCAATTCAATGAAAAATACTTAAAGTTGGATTTTGAATATTAGTTGGTATATTTAAAGTTTTCGTCTTATTCAACTTTCACCAGATTCCAATTTCTATTTTCACCAGATTCTTATTTATATTTTCAACAGATTTCTTATAATACTACTTTAAAATGTACTACTTTTTTAAACAAAGGTTATTTTGAATATTTCTTTTTCAAATTTTAATTTCTTAAAATATAAAATTTAGTCATCGATTAGTAAACTTCATTTTTCATCTTGTAAAAAATTGCAAGTGATGTGAATTGATGTTCAACGATTTCGTGTTTTCCTAAGCACAGTATACATTGGTCCAAAACGTCCCACCACGGATAAGAAGGTTTTAGTATTAGGAAAAATAACTTGGGTTATAGTAGTAGGGAGATGGAATACGTCTCTAGAAAAGAAAGAAGGTATTGGGTTCAAGGAATAAGAAGCTTGGTTTGAATTTTAAGGGAAGAAATGAAAAATCTGACTCTGGAGTAGAGAGGAGGAATTATGCTTAAAGATTGTAAATGGGAAATTTGACTCTAGGAATAGGTATGATTGCATTTCATGAGTAAAGATGAGGAGAAATATGATCTCGGGATAAAAATAAGTATTCGGACACTTCAGATTTTATTTTAAAAACTTGAATCTTTTCGATTTTTAAATTGTTTATAATTTATTTTTGTTTGTAAATACTTACTAAATAAATTTTAAATATCATTGAATCTCTTAAAAATAATTGTGACAGCATTTTATTTACAGCAATTGTGAAAAAAAGAGATAAAAGTTATCACAAAAAAATGGAGAAAATTTGTTTTAAAGTAATCACAGTTCCCTCTAATAGTGTACCTGGAAATATATTTCAGATTAAATTTTAACATTTCGCTTAATAATTTGAATTGTTTCCGAAGTTTTCCTCTTAAAAGTAGTTAATAAATAGATTTTGTTAAAAATAAGTAAGTAAGTTAACAAAAGAAGGACATTGAATTTACAGTACGTGAGAAGAAAAGAGATACAAAAAAATGAAGAAAATCGATAAATAATGAGAATGTTTTCTTATATTGTATCACAAAACTTAATAACCTCAATTTCCACATTTTTATTTAATATTTTGAATTTTTTCGAATATTATCTTTTAATTAATTAGTAAATATATTTTGAATGTAAATAGAAAGTGAACGTGAAAGTGTGAATGTGAGTACGAAGTGTGAACAGGTGAATGAAGGGAGCGTGAACGTGTGAAGAAAGCGATAAAAGTTCTAAAAAAGAAGAAAAAGTAAGTACGTTATATAATCGCAATTCAAATATAAAAGGTACCAGAAAATTATTTAAAATAAATATATTTATTGGACCTCTTTACAAAATAGATAAGAAAAAGAAAAAAAAAACATCTTAGAAGTAGTTACATTGGATACAAAAACTCAGAATTCATTGAAAGGATTTGTGTGAATGGAAACATTGAAAAGCTCCAGCAGACGCAAAAGGTAGATGAAGAATTTTTATTTCCAGCGGCAGTGACATTCACTAATTAACACTTCGGAATGAAACAATTACGCTCGCTACTCTTTTCCGAGTTTTTCAACATCCACTGTTTGCGCTTCCTGTCGGCCGTGCCACGGAAGTCGGTTCCCAAAAATAATATTGCGGGAATCATGTGCAATGTGGTGCTGACGTTCCCTGTTAATTAATGAGCCGGAAAGTCTGTAAAGGATTACCTGCTCATGACGTTTTGACGTGGTTATTGGGTTTTTATGTCTCCGACTGTTTATCAAAGGGTATTGAATGAAATGGCAGAAAGATTTGCTTCTCTGTTTGTGGAAGGTATACATTGATGTAAAAAAAAAAAAAAAGCAAAAAAGGATTGAAAACTTATGGGAACACATGTATTTCGTAATGAGGCTAGGAAGTGAATTCAATAAACTAAGTTCTTTTTTTTTTATTTTTTGCAATGTTAGCAAAATGATGAAAATAAACTTGCACTTAAATCAAATAAGTTGATTTATTTTGTTTGAGAAATTTTTTTCTGTCATTTGGTCAGGAATGAGTGCTATTAATGGTGACAAGTTACTTTTTTAAATTTTTTTCTCAAAATAAATAATGCTTGTTTTTATGTACTAATTAATTTTCAAACTTATTATTTCATTTGATGTTTATTTCTTTTATTTTATAAAAAAATAAGCGATAATTTTAATATACTAGAGATGCATAGACTGTGATCCACCTAATTATTAGACTTTTTTTTTTCCGTTAAAAAAGTAATTTCTTTTTTAAGAATATAGATTTGGAGGAAAGGTTAAAATATTAAAAATGATTTAGTATTATTCCAGTAAAATAGGAACTGTAGTAAAATATTACGTTAGAAAATATTCTGTTGAAGGTTAGATTGATATTCTTTGCCATTTACGAACTAGTTTTGATACTGAACCCAAATCTAGCCTTTTATTTCAACTGAAATATACTTGTTGACAAAAGCGTGTTAAGATGTTACTGATGACAAGTTACTTTTTATTACCTAAAAATAAACCTTTTTTGTTTTTAAGTACCAGTTAATTTATTCTTTCCTCTTATTCTGACTTATTATTTCATTTAATTTTTAAATTATTTTATTTTGTAAAAAATAAGCGAAATATTTAGTAAAAAGATGTACAGACTATAGCCAACCTATGACAAATATTTTGTCTTCTTTTTTCCTTAAAAAAAGTATTTTCTTTATGAAGAATTCAAATTGGAGGAAAGGTTAAAATATTAATCCTGATTTCGTAATATTTCAATAAAAAATAGAAATTATAGTAAAATATTTCTTTCAAGATTAGACTGATATTCATTGTCATTTACGTACTAGTCTTGGTACTGGACACAAACCTATTTGGTACTATCTGGCTTTTTATTTCATCTGAACTGTACTGGTGGTCAAAAAAATGTTCAGATATAAAATTGCCGCAAAATAATTCGTTAAATTGTGTAAGTCCCTTTATATGAACACATATTTGTTAACAACTATGTTAGGCACTATTGGAAAAAGAATTCGATAAATAAGAAATTCTGCATAATATTTATTTTTGACATGATTTCTACAAAAATTTGAACATATAATAAAATATTTAATAAATGCATGTGAAATGAAAATTTTTAAATTATGTTTCTATAAAATTATGTCTCAGGCATCAAATTCCATATATGCTGTTTTTATTCTATTAATTTTACTATAAAAAATAATTTTACTAAACAGAAAGGATTGATATATATATATATATAGAAAATATAATATTTTTATATATATATATATGCAGAACAGATCATATCAGTACAAAACAGGGCTGACAAGGAAATAATTACAAGTGCGAAAATTTTGCGTAACAAAAGTTACAACAGTATTTTCTACAATTACTATATAAAAATTACTATATGCTTCACATAGGCATAATCAAATTGCATAACAAAATCGTCATAACATTCGCTATACAAAGACATATTTTATAACAATAAAATCAGTCGTATTTAAAGAAGCCTTGTGTGCTAAATTATAATTTCTAAAGATACATTCAATGTATTGAGACAAATATTAAATTTCAAATAATCCAAAAGTCAAATCTTTTGTTCATTATTTTCGTACACTTGTATTTAATATTGCTAATGAATCCGTTACTAATTTGTTGTTATTGATGAATTAAGCTTGTCTGTTGAAACATTCAACTAATTAAATTTATTGAATTATTGGAAACACTGACTTAATATATATATTCAGAAAATTGATTCAATATAATAAGGTATCGATTAATTCTTATAAAATGTTTACTGGGTAATTAAAGTAACAAAACTGCAAAATACGTTAATGATATTTTATCATACTTAAACAAAGTTGCTATTTACGAATAAAGAGTGTTTATTACAGATTATCGACATTTGGTACAAAAAAAAATGCTTTTCAAGTATTAATTTTCAGACTTTGTTCATTTCAAACTCATATGATACACATACAAAATTGTGCAGAAATTTTCTAAGTGTCTTGTATCTATGGATTAAAAAACATATTTACAGTTTCCTTTTTTTCTTAATATTTATTATTTTTATGTATTCATGCATTTAGGTGGTACATCTTCTTAATTTATTTTAAATTACGGATGTAAAAACAAAAAAAAGCAATATAATTAGTTTTAAAAAATTTTAGTTGAAACAAAATATATGTTGAAAATCTGATGTATGGTTATAAGCAATTAAATTAAGAAAACAGAACAATATTCAAAATATTTGAAGAATATTAATTTCAGAAACAAAACATTTGAATATTAAGTTCAGAAAAAATGCTGCATTTTTAATCAAACTTTGAAAAATATATGAAAATAATATACCTATTATATTTCAGTTTCATTCATAGAGACGCGTTGGATATTTTTTTTCTTTAAGTCTTATAAAGATTGTAAGTAAATTATTTTATTGTAATAATTTATAATAACGAAGTAAAATTTATAATTTTAATAACAAATTTTATAATTATTAATTAATAATATTAAATGAATTTAATTTATTATATATGCAAACATCAAATGGCATCTTAACTCTATAATTGAAAAAAGATTTTAATCTCGTATTAGTTACAAAGTAGGTTATGGCCTGTTCATTAAATTTTTAATTTATTTTTATGTTTCTTTACATGCTTTTAATTTCTTTTTTATGCTAGCAGAAAACGTTTTTCAGAACCTCTTTGTCCATAATAGTGTATTTCAGCTTCGATAAGTTTTTAAATAGCCACCTGGACCTGGCTTCTTTCACCTTAAAAGGGCAATCAAGCCATCATGCTGAGTTTTTTTAATGCATAAAGAAAACTCTTCGAAAAAAATATCTTTACGCAAGGTATTGGTTTCCTTCTCTATCATTTTCTTTTCTTTCTTTCACATGCTCGAATGCAACTTCAGTTTGGAAATGGTATTTTAAAAGTACTGCTTTTAATTAGGATTTCTTTTCTGCAACTAAAAGAAATCAACCAAGGAAGAATTATGTTTTTCTTTTTTTTTTTTTTTTTTTTTTCAATTTATTTTTCATTTTTTTTTTCAATTTATTTATGTGTTAAACATTTCCTTTAATTATCCAGAATACGAAAATTTCGAAATATAATCGTTTTTATTTTATACTAAGTTAATTTGTTTTACATCAATAATTTCTGTGAAATAAAAAAAAAATCGATTTTTAAGAAAACTTTCATCATAGGAAATAGAGCTGAAGGAGTTTAATATTTATTTCCGACATACTTTATATATCATTAAATGTCAAAGTATTAATTTATTTCTTTAGAATTTGAAACTGTACTGTGCTTACTATACTTATACAGGTTTAATAATACAAAAGTACATGCTGCAGTATATACTATACTTATAGGTATATAAGTATATTTTATTACTATTTCTAAACTTAGCATTGGGTGGATTTCAGAATACCGTGGTGGAGGAGTGGAAATTGGAGACCTTGATATTTTATAAAAAACATTATATCTTGGAATTGGAAACAGGAGTTTAATATAACAGCTATCAGAGCAAATTTATTAGATTATATATATATATATATATATATATTCTTCGAAATCCTTAAAAAATATGTGATCAACGTTTGATCTATATAGTGAGTAGGGCCACTCTTTTTGATGTATACAAGAGTTCATTTTCATTGTCGCGATGTTTTGTCAAGAGAAGAGTTTTGGCATTTTATTCCCAAGTGAGAGAAATGTATGTTATTTCTCAAATATATAGTTAACATCCCATCATTCTAATTTGACAGCAGAAAAACAGTGTTGTGGGTAGTCATATTATATTCAATTAGTGCTTTGTGTTAATGAGAACAAAATCAGATCAAATCTGATAGCAAATTTCAGTATCATGTATAATGAGACTCAGTGAATTAGCGAATGCATGTGCGATCTTCACAGGTCGAAACAGTTACAGATGGAATATTTAGTATTCCATGAGTTGTTGCATCGTGATACGCGGTAAACCACGAGCTGAGGAATGTCTACTCCAATGAGAAGTAAAGCAAGCTGAGCTCAAGCTTCTTGATGGACTGTCTTAAAAACAGGTTTTTGATGAAGAAGAGGGAGTGTTCTGTGACGAGTCGACCAGAAATGTCGTTTTATTTCTTTTTTCTCTGAAATGACTGAACAGGCCGAAGTTTTCCATTTCTAGTTTAACCGTACCATCGCATTTTTACTGTATTTTTAATTCATATAATTTTTCTGTATTAACAAATTAACAAGAGTTTTTTTTTTTTTTTTTTTTTTTTTTTGTATTAGCATATAAAACATATGTATAATACACATTCTCATTGACATTTTATAATTTTTAATTTCTTATCATGTGTAAATATATGTAATTAAAATATATAAAATATATATACATTAAAATAATGTCTTATTTAATTAAAATATTTACTAAATTAAATACACATATTTACAATGTCTACTCTCATGACATTTTCCTTCGGCCACTCATTAACTCTTCCTAAAAATTAACTTTTTGTGTTAATCCTTTAATTTATAGACTTCAATCTCTTTAAAATGCATCCTAAATTGTAAAATAATTCTGGAGACTATGTTCGTGCTCCATTCTGTTAATAGCGAAACTTTATAGAGTTACTCTCAGCTGTTTAGAATGCTAATTCCTGTTTAATTCATTAATATCATTTCATGAGCAGAATTTGCAGCTTATGTAACATTCGGATTTGTTTAAAACACATTTGTAGGTGTAAACATTTCTGTAAGGCTTAATTATTCTAGTTATATTATTTCAAGTGGAATCGTTTGCAATAGTAACACGTAGTTCTGCAATAAACATGTCTTCCAAATTGAATAAAGTTTCAATCTCAAGATTTTCGTTCAAGATTTTGATTTAAATTAAAGCTATGCTTATTATTTTTGAAACAATCCAAAAAGATAAATAATTGATTTTCTATGATAACTGCAAATTTTTCTTTTATATAATAAGTTGTAATACAATATCTTTAAAAGTAAATATATCCTCATCGAAATTTGTACATGAAATAATGTAGCTGGAACATAGTATCTTTATATATTATAGCAAGTATCTTTTATTTATTGATGATTGTGATGGAAATATATTTATAATGTCTACTCATGACAGCTTCTTTTGACTACTCATTAATTCTTGAACTCTAGTATCCATAACTCGAGTAAATTCATCATAGAAAATAATTTTAAAAATTTAAAATTTTAGCTTTTCTAATGTAAGATACGTTCTCTTGTAAAACCAATCAGTAAGGGATTACATTTGTACATATAGGCTATTATAACACACTGTGAATATAGACTAAAATATACATATAAACGCAGTCCAGTTACATAAATGTGACCACCTGTCAAAAGCCAGAATAACCACCTTTGGCAGAGCGGACCGCTGCGAGACGTGCAGAAAGAGAGTCAATTAGGTTTCTGAAGGTGTTCACTGGGATGTTGAGCCATGCCGACTCCAGTGCCGTGGCCAGCTGCGATAGTTTAAGCGGTTGAGGATTCATGGCGTGAACAAACCCGATCGAGGCAGTCCCACAGATCCTTGATTGGACTTAAATCCCGTGAGTTTGCTGGCCAGGGGAGTACAGTAAACTCTTCCTAATGCTCTTCGAACCACGCACATACACTGCGAGCTGTATGACACCTCGCATTGACCTGCTGGTAGATGCCATCATTCTGAGGAAAAATAATTCGCATGTAGTGGGGGACATAGTCTGCAAGGACAGATGCGTACTTGTGATGATCCCTCGCGCCTTCCACAATGATGAGTGCACCCATTGAATGCCAGGAAAACATTCCCCAGACCATAATGCTCCCTCCTCCATCTTAAATTCTTCTGGCTATTGTTGCAGGGTGTTTGCTTTCAGACGTCATCGTCCAACTGTCAGATAGGGCATAAAATGTGATTCATCGGAAAAAGCCACCTGTAGTCTGCCGTCCAGTTTCGGTACGTGTGCAAATTCCAGCCTTCGTCGCCGATGAACAGCAGTCAGCATAGGTGCATTAACCAGGCGTCTGCTGTGGAGGCCATCCGCAGCAACGTTCGCTGAACCGTTGTTGAGGTACACTCTTGGTAGGCTCTTGGTTCATCTGGGCGATCAGTTGCTCAACAGTTGCAGGTCTATTCGCCCGAACGCATCTCCGTAGCCTTCGTTCGCCTCAATCATCTATAGCCTATGTTGCACCACATGTGTAACGTCGCTGATTTTGGTTGGTGTCATTTTGCCATGCAATATACTTTTACCACGGCGGCACGCGAACAGTACACAAAATTAGCCGTTTCCGAAATACTTCCACCCTTGGCCCGAAAGCCAATAACCATGCTCTTTTGGACGTCGGATAAATCGCTACGTTTCTGCACTACGCCAACGATTGAAATGCTTTCTGATGCCCTAGGATATCCTTTATATACACTCCACTGCAATGTGCTGTCACCTGCCTTTTGTGGTTGGTTATTTCACGTTGACTTCGAGTTGAGTAGGTGGTGGTCACATTAATGTGACTGGTCTATGTATATTAATTTTTACTTTAATTAAAATAAAGGAAATTGTTCTCTAATTTAGAACAAAAAAATCAAGTAACCTATTATTTAAAACATACAAAGTAATCTAATTTTTATACAGAGTAAAAAAATATATATATAAGTTTGTACAGTAAGAAATAATTTTAAAATTTTGTTTGTTATAATTTATAATTAAAGTTTAGCAAAATATATGTTATGATTTTTTATAATAAAGCGAAGTCATATATTTGTTTAATTTTATAGTAATTTATTTCGATATTGAATTCCATTCTGGAAGAATAATTTTTAGATCAGTTCCCAATCCACTGAAATTGTAAATCGGAAAAATAATTAATGTTTAATTTTTAAATAATTTTGGAATAATATTTAAATAATTGTAAATAATTAAATAATAATGTTTAATTTTGGAGTAATTAATTTTTATATGGAATTCCATTCTTTAAGAGTAATAAGGTATTCAAAAATTATTTTTTTAATCTTATTTTCAAATCTTTTGTGCCAAATGTTTTATCGATATATATCTTGAAAAAATTTTTCTCTGAAATGAACGTATGTGATATACAGCTGTCTTTGGCATTATTAAAATTGACACAAGAGTTATTTTTAACTTTCATATTCGAAAGAAATAAAAAAACCATTTACTAAGGAATAACAGCAAGTAATAATACGGAAAACCGTCTGGTTATTCCGGATTCAAATCCGGAAAAAAGTGCACGCGGAGATGAAAGCCCGCATAAACGTGAAAGGAGACTGAGCATAAATGTATCAAAAGAACTTGGCGGGAGGAGGGAAAAAAAGAGGAAAAAGAAAGAAAAAAAAAAAAGGAGAAAACGGTTAAGGGTGACAAGTCGTAAAAATAAAGGAAAAGTCATTCCTTTTCCCTTTGTGAAGAGGTGAAAAAGATAGTGCTGTGGAAGGACGTCAATTCGGAGAGGGGTGTGATCCTGTTTCAATGCCCCCGGAGCACCCAGGGACCAGGAGAACGGGAACAAGAACGAGTGAAATAAGGCAGTTGCATCTATTCAAGCACTGCATCGGAAGAAAGAGTGAAATAATGTATCAAATGCTTACGAATTGAAAAGACTGCTGTAGAATGAGATGGCTTTTTTTTGCTTCTGCTTATCTGTCAGCCAGTTGGCCACGTTTTTAAATGATTTTTTTTTTTTTTTGGGGGTATGGTATTTTGAGCTGTGAGTAATAAAAGTTGCACTCAGATGATACTTGTATATCAGGATTTGTAGAAATGTTTTCGATTATATTTCACGACAGTATCAAGATTGTGAAAACATCAAATTGCTTAATTTCTGAAAATGTGACTTATGTAAAAAAGATTACTTTATGTAAAAACAATTATTTTAAGTATAGTAGTATTATTTAAAGTATTACGTTATGTAAAAAATATTACTTTAAGTATTGTAGTATTATTTACGGTATTACTTTATGTAAAAAAATTTGATTTATAAGAAAATGAGGATTTACTACATTTCCATTTTTACGTTTTGACGTCTTTTACATTATGATATTGACTAAATTGCTTTTTTGGGTTTTGATATCTTTTACATCACATTATAAGTTATGATAATAATAGAATTGACTAAATTCTTTTTTTTTTTATTTTGACAAAAAAGATTTTTATGTTATTTGATATAAAACAGGTTATTATATTGTAGGGTAATTAGGTTATTCAAAAATTATTTTTTAATCTTATTTTCAAATTTTTCCCTTTTCCCCCATTATTAAAATTAATGAGAGAGATTTTTTTTAACTTTCCTTTTAATATGAAAAAAAAAAAGCATTTACTAAAGAATAAAAGCAAATAATAATATGGATAACCCTCTGGATATTCCGGATTCAAAACAGGAAAAAAAGTGTGAGAGGAGATGAAAATCCGGATAACCGTGAAAGAAGACTGAGCATAAATGTATCAAAAGAACTTGGCGCGTGGAGGGAAAAAAAAAAGGGAAAAAGAAAGTAAGAAAGGGAAAAAGGTTAAAGGTGGCAAGTCGTAAAAAAGAAAGGGAAAAGTCATTCCTTTTCCCTTTGTGAAGAGGTGAAAAGATAGTGCTATGGAAGGACGTCAATTCGGAGAGGGTGTGATCCTGTTTCAATGCCCCCGGAGCACCCAGGGACCAGAAGAATCGGGAACAGGAACGAGTGAAATAAGGCAGTTGCATCTATTCAAGCACTGCGTCGGAAAAAAAGAGTGAAATAATGTATCAAATGCTTACGAATTGAAAAGACTGCCCTAGAATGAGATAGCTTTTTTACTTCTTTTCTGTGATCTGTCAGCCAGTTGGTTACATTTTTAAATGATTTTTTTTTTTTCTTTTTGGGAAGGGTATTTTGAGCTGTGAGTAATAAAAAAAATAGGTCTCAAAAGATACTTGTATATCAGATTTGCAGAAATACTTTTAGATTATATTTCGTGACTATATAAGGATTGTCAAAGCATCCAATTGCTTAATTTCTGAAAACGTGAATGGTTATATTACTTTATGTAAAAAGATTTCATTTATAAGAAAATATGGATTTGCTATATATATATTTTTTTAATGTTTTAAAGTCTTTTACATTAAATCTTTTTTTGTGAAATAAAAAATAGAAGAATTGTCTAAATTGCCTTTTTATGTTTTAATAAATTTTACTTTACATTATAATTTAGAAGAAAAAAAGTATTTATAATACTTGATATGAAACAAGTTATTATACTCTATCACAAAATAAATTTTAGTAAAACAATATCTTGCGTAAATAAATTATTTATTAGATTGTAAAAATTCGAAATCTTTTTACATATCTATTTATAATTGACTACATTATATCTATATAATTATGCAGATTCTCCTAGAAAAAATAAATCAGATAGTAAAAGTTACTAGTGGGGATAAAAATGGATATAAAATTTTTCAATTGTTAAAATTCTGTTCATCCAGTAGGAATAAATTCATAAACATGAAGTCTAAAATTTTGATAATTTTTCTTATTTTTAGTATTATTTAAACAATTTGCTAAACTAAGAACTAAATTCTCATAGAATTTCAGTACTACATTATTTGGTTATGCTAATAAAAATATTTACATTAAATTACATTCAACTCTAAGGTTTGAATAAGCAAAAATTTCTTTCTTACTTGTAAAGGAATGATTATATTATAAATGACAAAATGTAACAATTTGATAATAACGAATATTTAAATGTTTTTAGATTTGTAGATATACATATTTCCTTATTCTAAATTTGATTTATACTTTTTTTCTCTGAAGTGAACACGTATGTAATATTTAGCTCTCTTTGGAATTATTAAAATTAACACGAGAATTATTTTTAACTTTCATATTTTTGGGTATGGTGTTTTGAGCTGAAAGTAATAAAAAAATTGCTATCACATGATACGTGTATATCAGGATTTGCAGAAATATTTTTCAGATTATATTTCGTGACAGTATAATGATTGTCAAAAAACCCAAATTGCTTAATTGAAAATGGAATGCTTATATTACTTTATGTAAAAAAGATTTGATTTATATAAGAAAATGAGGATTTTGCTACATTGCCCTTTTTAGGTTTTGATGTCGTTTAAATTATATTATAATAAACTGATAAAAAAAAACGAATTGACATTGACTTTTTATGTTTTGACGTTATTTAAATTAAGAACATTATAATGTGTGACAAAAAAATTGACATTAACATTTTATGTTTGAAGTCTTTTACATTACATTCTAATTTATGACGAAAAAAAAAAAATAATTGACTAAATTATTTTTTTTTTATCTTTTGAAAACTTTGACGTTATGATAAGAAATGAATTGACTAAATTGTTTTTTATGTTTTGGCATCTTTTACATCACAATTTCTGTTCTAACATCGTTATTTAAATTAACCGATTATTATACAAATGTTTCAAATGTATTTGTTTAATTCATATTAATTTTTTCTGTATTAAAAGATTATCAAGAGTATATATTTTGTATTAAACATGTAAAACATATGTATTAGACATTTATTTACTTTTTCAACTTTTAACTTCTCATCTACCCTCCATACTGGTCACATGATTAAAATCTTTACTAAATTATAAACACTCATTTACAATGTCTACTCTTATGACAACTTCTTTTGAACACACATTAACTCTTGAACAACAAAATTAACTTTTTGTATCCATCCCTTAATTTATAGACTTCAATCTCTTTAAAATGCATCCTGAAATATAAAGTTATTCTGGAGACTATGTAGGTGCTCCATTCTGTTAATAGCGAAACTTTATAGAGTTACTCTCAACAATTTAGAATGCTAATTCCTGTTTAATTCATTAATATCATTTCATGAGCAGAATTTGCATCTTATGTAACATTTGGATTCAGATTTGTTTAGAACTCGTTTTGGGGGTGTTAACATGTCTGTAAGGCTTAATTATTCTAACCAAGTTATTTCGAGGGGAATCATATGCAACAGTAACACGTAGTTCTGTAATAAACAGCTCATCCAAATTGAATAAATTTACAGTCTCATTAATTGATGATTTTGAATTAAATGAAAGCCACTATATCAATCATATTATGTTTATTATTTTTGAAACAATCAATATGCAGGGTGATTATAATTAAGCTCCCAAAATTCAAAATTCTTTAGAAAAAGAACCACTAGTCACAATGAGTTCAAATTTGAATTGAATATACTTGAAGGGGGAAGGGAATCAGTACGGCAACTACACATTTTCCCATCTAATTTGGTATGATCTTGCCGTGGTGGATGGGCTTTCCACTCACAGTGTCACAACTGTTGAATGACTCGGAAAAAAAAAAATTTCCGTCAAAAAAAAAACTGAAACAATCGAGCACATTGAACACTACACTTGGTTTAATGTACAACTCATTTCAATTACTCGATTCAAAATATCACCAACCAAATTCACTGTATTAATGCCGTTTACAATGCCATCTATTAATACAATTTGGAACTTTTTGATGCCATATCGTTTCCCTTCTTCAACTATTTTCAGTTCAAATTTGAACTGATTGTGGTTCTCTTTTAGAGAATTTTAAATGTGGGACTTTAATTATAATCAACCTGTATATAAAAAATTTATCTTCTATAAGTAAATGCAAATCGTCTTTTATATAATATGGAGTAATATAATATCTTTAAAGATAAACACATTGTTATTGAAATTTGTACATGAAATAATGTAGCTAGGATCATAGTATCTTGACATAGTATAGCTAGTATCCTTTATTTATTGATCATAGTAATTGTGTTATATTTATAACATCTACTCTCATGACAGTTTCTTTTGACCACTTATTAACTATTGAACATGAAAATTAATTTTTGTTCATACCTTAATTTATGGACGTCAATCTCTTTAAAGTCCATCCTGAATTGTAAAATAATTCTGGAGTTTATTTGAATGCTATATTCTGTTAATAGCGAAACTTTATAAAGTTACTCTCGGCTGCTTAGAATGCTAATACCTGTTTAATTCCTTACTATCATTTCATGAGCAGAATTTGCAACTTATGTAACATTTTGATTTGGATTTGTTTAAAACTAGTTTGGGGGTATTAACATTTCCGAAAGGCTTAATTATTCTAGACAAGTTATTTCAAGTGGAATCATTTGCAACAGTAACACGCAGTTCTGCAATAAAACATCCAAATTGAATAAATTAATCTCATTTCCTTCATGACCTTAAATTAAATGAAAGGTACTTTGTCAATCATGTTATGTTTATTATTTTTTTGAAAGATCCAATATAAAGAAAAAATGATCTTCTATAAATAAATGCCAATTCTCTTTTATATAATATGGTATAATACAATACATTTAAAAGTATATCTATTCTCATCGAAATTTGTGCATGAAATAAGGTAAGTAAAACTTAGTATCTTTACATAGTATTGCTAGTATATTTCATTTAT
Organism: Caerostris extrusa; assembly: GCA_021605095.1. Taxonomy (NCBI): domain Eukaryota; kingdom Metazoa; phylum Arthropoda; class Arachnida; order Araneae; family Araneidae; genus Caerostris; species Caerostris extrusa. The sequence continues at coordinate 116,791 of BPLR01007610.1, forward strand.
TGATGATAGTGATGTCTATATGTTTATGTCTACTCTCATGATAGTTCCTTTTGACCACTCATTAACTCTTGAACACGAAAATTAACTTTTTTCTCTCCATCCATTAATTTATGGACGCCAATCTGTTTAAAATGCATCCTGAATTCTAAAGTAATTCAGAACTCTATGTAGGTGCTAATAGCGAAACTTTATAGAGTTACTTTCAGCTGTTTAGAATGCTAATTACTGTTTAATTCATTAATATCATTTCATGAGCAGAATTTGCAGCTTGTGTAACATTTTGATTACAATTTGTTTAGAACTCGTTTTGGGGTGTTAACATTTCTGTAAGGCTTAATTATTCTAGTTATATTATTTCAAGTGGAATCATTTGCAACAGTAATACGTAGTTCTGCAATAAACATTTCGTCCAAATTGAATAAAGTTTCAATCTCATTCGTTCAAGATTTTGACTAAACTGAAAGATATGCTTATTATTTTTGAAACAATCCAAAAGATAAATAATTGATTTTCTACAATAAATGCAAATTCTCTTTTAATATGTTGTAATACTTAAATAATAATACGTAATATGCATACTTACATATTACTTTGTAATATGTTCTTTAAAACTTAACAGCGAAACAACTTAAACAGCGAAATTTGTACATGAAATAATGTAGCTAGAATATAGTATATTTATATATTATAGCAGGTATCTTTTATTTATTGATGGTAGTGATGGAAATATATTTATAATGTCTACTCTCATGACAGCTTCTTTTGACTACTCATTAATTCTTGAACTCGAGTATCCTTAACTCTAGTAAATTCATCATCGAAAATAATTTTGAAAATTTAAAATTTTAGCTTTTCTAATGTAAGATACGTTGTCTTGTAACACCAATCAGTAAGGGATTATATTTGTACATATAGACTATTATAATACACTGTGAATACAGACTAACTTATACATATATACACAGTCCAGTCACATTAATGTGACTACCTGTCAAAAGGCAGAATAACCACCTTTGGCAGAACGGACCGCTGCGAGACGAGAGTCAATTAGGTTTCTGAAGGTGTTCACTGGGATGTTGAGCCATGTCGACTCCAGTGCCTTGGCCAGCTGTACTAGATTACGAGGTTGTGGATTCATGGCGCATACAACCCGATCGAGGTGGTCCCACAGATTCTTGATTGGGTTTAAATCCGGCGAGTCTGCTGGCCAGAAAAACATTCCCCAAACCATAATGCTCCTTCCTCCAGCTTGGATCCTTCTGGCAATTGCTGCAGGGTGTTCGCTTTCAGACGTTTCACTCCGTATTTGCCAACGTTTATCTGTCCGATGGAACATAAAACGTGATTCATCGGAAAAAGCCACCTGTCGTCACTCTGTGGACGTCCAGTTTCGGAACTGGCGTGCAAATTCCAGCCTTCGAAGCCGATGAACAGCAGTCAGCATAGGTGCATTAATCAGGCGTCTGCTGTGGAGGCCCGTGTGCCGTTGTTGAGGATACACTCTTGGTAGCCCCTTGTTTCATCTGCGCTGTCAGTTGCTCAACAGTTGCACGTCTATTCACCCGAACGCATCTGCGTAGCCTTTGTTCGCCTCTGTCATATACTCTGTCTCTGTCGTCTGATTTTTGATAGTGCCATTCTGCCATGCACGGTATACTTTAGCCACGGCAGCCCTCGAACAGTTCCAAAATTAGCCGTTTTCGAAAGGCTTCCACCTTTAACCCGAAAGCCAATAATCATGCCCTGTTGGACGTCAGATAAATCTCTACGTTTCTGCATTACGCCAACGAATGAAAGGCTTTCCGATGCCCTAGGACATCCTTTATATACACTCCAATGCAATGTGCTGTCCCCTGCCTTTTGTGAATGGTTATTTCCCGTTGACTTCGAAAGTAGGTGGTGGTCACATTAATGTTACTGGTCTGTGTATATTAATTTTTATTTTAATTAAAATAAAGGAATTGTTCACTAATTTAAAACAAAAAAATCAAATAACCTATTATTTTAAACATACAAAGTAATCTAATTTTTATTCAGAGTAAAAAATATATATATATATATATATATATATGTTTGTACAGTAAGCAATAATTTTAAAATTTGTTTGAAATAATTTATAATTAAACCTTAGCAGAATGTATGTTATGACTTTTTATAATAGATCGAAGTCATAAATTTGTTTAATTTGAGAGTATTTTATATCGATATAGAATTCCGTTCTGGAAGAATAATTTTTAGATCAGTTCCCAATCCACTGAAATTCTAAATCGGAAAAATAATTAATGTTTAATTTTGAAATAATTTTGAATAATATTTAAATAATTATAAATAATTAAATAATAATGTTTAATTTTGGAGTAATTTATTTTTATATGGAATTCCGTTCTGGAAGAGTTTTTAGATCAATTCGCAATTCACTGAAATTGTGAACAGGAAAAATAATTAATGTTTAATGTTGAAATAATTTTTGGAATAATTTTTAAATAATTATAAACAATTAAATAATAATGTTTAATTTTGTAGTAATTTATTTTTATATGGAATTCCATTCTGGAAGAGTAATTTTTAGATCAATTTCCAATTCACTGAAATTGTAAACAAGAAAAATTATTAATGTTTAATTTTGGAATAATTTTTAAATAATTATTAATGATTAAATAATAATTCTTAATTTTGGTGTAGTTTACTTCTATATGGAATTCCATTCTGGAAGAGTAATAAGGTTATTCAAAAATTACTTTTAATCTTATTTTCAAATCTTTTGGACCAAATTTTTTGAAGATATATATTTCGAAAATGTTTTCCACTGAAATGAACACGTATGTGATATACAGCTGTCTTTGGCATTATTAAAAACTCATGCGGTAGATTATTTTTTTTAAACTTTGCTATTCGAATGAAATAAAAAACCTTTATTAAGGAATAACAGCAAGTAATAATATGGATAACCCTCTGGATATTCCGGATTCAAATCCGGAAAAAAAAGTGTGCGCGGAGATGAAAACCCGGATAAACCGTGAAAGGAGAGTGAGCATAAATGTATCAAAATAACTTGGCGCGTAGAGGGAAAAAAAAAAAAAAGAAAGGGGAAAAATGTTAAGGGTGCCAAGTCGTAAAAATAAAGAGGAAAGTCAATCCTTTTCCCTTTGTGAAGAGGTGAAAAGATAGTGCTATGGAAGGACGTCAATTCGGAGAGGGAGTGTGATCCTGTTTCAATGCCCCGGATCACCCAGGGACCGGGAGAATCGGGAACAGGAACGAGTGAAATAAGGCAGTTGCATCTATTCAAGCACTGCGTCGGAAGAAAGAGTGAAATAATGTATCAAATGCTTACGAATTGAAAAGACTGCTGTAGAAGGAGATGGGTTTCTTTTGCTTCATCTTATCTGTCAGCGAGTTGGCTACGTTTTAAATGATTTTTTATCCTTTTTGGGTATGGTATTTTTGAGCTGAGAGTAATAAAAAAATTGCTCTCAGCCGATACTTGTATATCAGTATTCGCAGAAATATTTTTATATTATATTTCGTGACAATATAAGGATTGTCAAAGCATCCAATTGCTTAATTTCTGAAAATGTGAATGTTTTATTACTTTATGTAAAAAGATTACATTTATAAGAAACTGAGGATCTGCTACTTTACCCTTTTTATGTTTTGGCGTCTTTTGAATTATATTATAATGTAAGATAAAAAAAAAAAAAGAATTAACATTGATTTTTGATGTTTTGTGGTCTTTTACATTACATCCTAATTTATGACGAAAAAAAAAAAAAAAATAAAATAATTGATAATTTTTTTTTTATGCATGATGTCTTTTGCATTACATTATAAGTTATGATAACAAAAAAGTAGACTAAATTGTATTTTTTATGTTTTGACATCTATTACATTATTTTATAAGTAAATGCAAATTCTGATTTATATAATATTATATAATGCAATATCTTTAAAACTAAATATATTCTCATCCAATTCTGTACATGGAATAATGTAGCTAAAACATAGTATTTTTATGTAGTATATCTAGTATCTTTAATTTATTGATGATAGTGATGATATTATATTTTTAACGTCTACTCTCATGACAGTTCCTTTTGACCACTCATCAACTCTTGAAGACGAAAATTAACTTTTTGTGCTCATCCCTTAATTTATGGACGCCAGTCTCTTTAAAGTGAACCCTGAATTGTAAAGTAATTCTGGAGCCTATGTACATGCTCTATTCTGTTAATAGCGAAACTTCATAAAGTTACTCTCAACTGTTTAGAATGCTAATTCCTGTTTAATTCATTATATCATTTCACGAGCAGAAATTGTAACATTTGGATTCGGATTTGCTTAAACTCGTTTGGGGGTGTTAATATTTCTGTAAGCTTAATTATTCTAGTCAAGTTATTTAAAGTGGAATCATTTGCAACCGTAACACGTAGTTCTCTAATAAAACATTTCATCCAAATTGAATAAATTTTCAATCTCATTCGTTCAAGATTTTGACTTAAATGAAAGCCACCGTATCAATCATTTTATGTTTATTATTGATAAGACAATCCAATATATAAGAAAAGGTGATATTTTATAAGTAAATGCAAATTATCTTTTATATAATATGGAGTAATAAAATATCTTTAAAAGTAAATATATTCTCATCGAAATATGTGCATGAAATAATGCCTCTAAAATATAAAGTATCTTATATTTATTGATGATGAAGATATGTTCATATATTCGAGTGAAGTCGCCATCAAAGCATAATTTTAAAATTTTAAATTTTAGTTTATCTAATGTAAGAAACATTGTCTTGTGTTATAAACTATTTGTTAAAATGAAGATTATTTTTAATATGTTTACCCTTTAATTTTGAAATTGATTCAAATCTATTTATTTTTGCATTGAAATACTAACGTTATGGTAAAAATACTGATGTTCTAGTTTTCGTCGAATTGAATAAAAAATTTTTGACAGCACTAAGGCATTATTGATGATAGTGTATATACTATTGATTGCTTTTTCATAAACATGAAAATAATTTTACAATCGTCATTAAATTTATATTTTTAAGAATTGAAAAATTTTGTATCCATTTTTATCCCCACTATTAACTTTTAATCATTGAGTTATTTTTCTGGAAGATTATGCATAATAGTTAAGAAAATTATAACAAGATATACATATGAAAAAAAAAAATTTCGAATTTTTGCAATAGAATGAATCTTTTTTTGACTTTTTATTTAATCAAGTCAATGTTTTATTAAAATTTATTTTGTCATATATTATAATCCTCTGTTTCATATCAAGTAATATAAAAACACCCTATTTTCGTCATAAAATATAATATAATGTAAAAAGACGTCAATTTAGAAATTTCTTCTTTTGTCATTATAATGTAATGTTTTTTTTTTTTTGTTCTAATGCAGCTGCAAACATCTCTTGGATACCTTAAGGCAAGCGCTGCACAGACATTACTCACTTTGCGTTCACCAGGGGGCGCGTGTAACTTGAAGATAAGCCACGGACGCGGAGTAACAATGCCCCCGCAACGCTCTACGATCCTATTAGGATCTACGGCTTAAAGTGGATTCCGAACCACTACAAACATCCATGGCACCGCCGGGACTCGAACCCGAAGCCTGTGGTACCGAGGGCCAAAGCGCTAGCCACTCGGCCATTCAGGCCCTTACAATGTAATGTAAAAGGCATCAAAATATAAAAATGCAATTTAGGTATTTCATCTTTTGTAATAAATTATAATGTAATATAAAAGACGTCGAATTATTAAAAGTCAATTTAGTTTCATTTTTTTTAAAATTATAACGTAATGTAAGAAATTCGAAACATAAAAGGACAATTTTTTTTTATCATAAATAATACTGTAATGTAAAAAACATCAAAACATTAAAAAATACTTAAGTCAATTCTTCGATTTATTCTTGTTTTACATTATAAATGACGTTAAAATATAAAAGGTCAATTTAGACAATTCTTCAAATTTTTCTGCATAAATTATAATGTAATGTAAAATACATCAAAACATAAATAAGGAATTTTGTCAATTTCTTTTATTTTTGCCATAAAATATAATTTAATGCAAAAGACGTTAAAACATAAAAAACACTATATAACAATTTCGCATTTTGTTACAATAGGAAATCTTCTAGTTTATATAAAGTAATATAATAATTCAAATTTTCAGAATTTAAGCAATTGGATGCTTTGCCAAATCATTACATTTCATGAAATATAATCTAAAAATATATCTGCAAATCCTGATATTCAAGTATATCAGAAGATCAGTTTTTTTTATTACTCACAGCTCAAAATACCATATCCAAAGAAGAAAAAAAAATCATTTAAAAATGTAGCCAATTGGCTGACAGATAAGAAGAAAAAATAAAATAAACCATCTCCTTCTACAGCAGTCTTTTCAATTCGTAAGCATTTGATACGTTATTTCACTCTTTCTTCCGATGCAGTGCTTGAATAGATGCAACTGCCTTATTTCACTCGTTCCTATTCCTGTTTCTCCCGGTCTCTGGGTGCTCGGGGGCATTGAAACAGGATCACACCCCCTCTCCGAATTGACGTCCTTCCATAGCACTATCTTTTCACCTCTTCACAAAGGGAAAAGGAATGACTTTTCCCTTTATTTTTACGACTTGGCACCCTTAACCTTTTCCCCTTTTTTCCTTCTCGCTCCCCCCACGAGGTTCTTTTGATGCATTTAAGCTCAGTCTTCTTTTCTTCTTTCACGGTTCTCCGGGTTTTCATCTCCGCGCACACTTTTTCCGGATTTGAATCCGGAATATCCAGACGGTTTATCATATTATCAGTTGCTGTTATTCTGTAGTAAATGTTTTGTTATTTTATACGAATAGGAAAGTTTAAAAAAACTCTCGAATCAATTTTAATGATGCCAAAGAAAGCTATATATCACATACGTGCTCGCTTTTGAGAAAAAAAATTTCAAAATACATATCTTTAAAAAATTTGGTACAAAAGATTTGAAAATAAGATTAAAAATAATTTTTGAATAACGTTATTACTCTTCCAGAAAGGAATTAAATATCGAAATCAATTACTCCAAAAATAAGCATTATTATTTATAATTATTTAATTTTTTCCAAAATTAAACATTAATTATTTTTCCAAATTTTTAAATACGTCGAAGCATAAAAAAGCCATTTAGTCAATTCTTTTGTTACTATAACTTATTATGTAATGTAAAAGACGACAAAACATAAAAAAAAAAAAAAAATTAGTCAAATATTTTTTTCGTCATGAAATAGAATCTAATGTTAAAGACTTCAAAACATAAAAGTCCACGTAATTTTTTTGATCGTTTATTACAATATAATTTAAAAGACGTCATAACCTAAAAAGGGCAATGTAGCAAATCCTCGTTTTCTTATAAATCAAATGTTTTTTACATAAAATAATATAACCTTATAAATTTTCAGAATTTAAGCAATTTGATGCTTAAATTTATAGCAAAGCAATTTGATGCTTTTACTGTCGTGAAATATAATTCAAAAAATATTTCGCCAAATCCTAGTATACACGTATAGGCTGAGAGCAATCTTATTATTACTCACAGCTCAAAATAACATACCCCCCAAAAAAAAGAAAAAGAATCATTTAAAAATGTAGCCAACTGGCTGACAGATAAGAAGAAGCAAAAAAAGCCATCTCATTCTACAGCAGTCTTTTCAATTCGTAAGCATTTGATACGTTATTTCGCTCTTTCTTCCGACGAGTTCTTGAACAGATGCAACTGCCTTATTTCACTCTTTCCTATTCCCGTTTCTCCTGGACCCTGGGTGCTCCAGAGGCATTGAAACAGGATCACACCCCTCTCCGAATTGACGTCCTTCCATAGCACTATCTTTTCACCTCTTCACAAAGGGAAAAGGAATGACTTTTCCCTTTATTTTTTACGACTTGGCACCCTTAACCTTTTTTTCCCTTTTTTTCTCTTTTCTTTTCCCCTTTTTTCCCCCTCCACACGCCAAGTTCCTTTAATACATCTATGCTCAGTCTTCTTTCACGGTTATCCGGGTTTTCATCTCCGCTCACACTTTATTCCGGATTTGAATCCGGAATATCCAGAGGGTTATCCATGTTATTACTTGCTGTTATTCTTTAGTAAATGTTTTTTTTTTTTATTTAATTCGAATAGAAAAGTTTAAAAAAACCTCGCATCAATTTTAATAATGCCTAAGACAACTGTATATCACATACGTGTTCATTTCAGAGAAAAAAATATAAATGAAATCGAGAATAATAAAATATGTATTTATACAAATCTAAAAACATTTAAATATTCGTTATTATAAAATTGTTGCATTTTGTCATTTATAATATAATCATCCCTGTTACAAGTAAGAAATAAATTTTGTGCTTATTCAAACCTCAAAGTTGAATGTAATTTGACGTAAATAATTTTATTAGCTACTGAAATTTTATGAGAATTTAGTTCTTAGTTTAGCAAAATGTTTAACTAATGTTAAAAAAGGAAAATTAGCAAAATGTTAGATTAAATGTTTCTGAATTTTATTCTTACTATTTGAACAAAATTTTAACAATTGAAAAATTTTGTAGCCTTTTCTATCCCACTGTGAACTTTTACTATTTGCTTTATTTTTCCTAGGAGAATCTGTATAATTATATAGATAAAAGGCAGTGGATTATAAATAGATATGTAAAAAAAGATTTCGCATTTTTACAATAGAATAAATAATTTGTTTACGCATGTTATTGCTTTATTAATATTTATTTTGCCATACAATATAATTACTTGTTTCATATCAAGTATTATAAATACTTTTTTTCTTCTTAAATTATAATGTAAAGTAAAAGATATTAAAATGTAAAAGGTAATTTAGACAATTCTTCTATTTTTTATTTCACAAAATATGATTTAATGTAAAAGACGTTAAAACATAAAAACACAATATACGAAATCCATATTTTGTTATCAATAAAGTCTTTTTTATATATAAAAAGTAATACAACCATTCAACTTTTCAGAAATTAAGCAATTTGATGCTATGCCAAAACATTATATTATCGTGAAATATAATCTAAAAATATTTCGGAAAATCCTTATATAGAAGTATCGGCTGAGAGACATTTTTTTATTAATCACAGCTCAAAATAACATAACCAAAAAAAAAAAAAAAAAGATCATTTAAAAACGTAGCCAACTGGCTGACAGATGAGAAGAAAAAAGAAAAAGCTATCTCATTCTACAGCAATCTTTTCAATTCGTAAACATTTGATACATTATTTCACTCTTTCTTCCGACGAGTTCTTGAATAGATGCAACTGCCTTATTTCACTCGTTCCTGTTCCCGTTTCTCCCGGTCTCTGGGTGCTCCGAAGGCATTAAAACAGGATCACACCCCTCTCCGAATTGACGTCCTTCCATAGTACTATCTTTTCACCTCTTCACAAAGGGAAAAGGAATGACTTTTCCCTTTCTTTTTACGACTTGGCACCCTTAACCTTTTCCCCCTTTTTTTTCTTTTCTTTTCCCCTTTTTTTTTTCCCCCGCCACACGCCAAGTTCTTTTGATACATTTATGCTCAGTCTTCTTTCACGGTTATCGGATTTTCATCTCCGCGCACTTTTTTTCCGGATTTGAAAACCGGAATATCCAGAAGGTTATCCATATTATTACTTGCTGTTATTCCTTAGTAAACTTTTTTTTTTTATTTTAATTGAATATGAAAGTTAAAAACAGCTCTCCTCAATTTTAATAATGTGAAAGACAGCTGTATATCACATACGTGCTTACTTAAGAAAAAAAAAATTTCAAAATATATATCTTTGAAAAATTTGAAAATAAGATTAAAAATAATTTTTGAATAACCTTAAACTCTTTTTTTTACCATACAATATAATAACGTGTTTCATATCAAGTAACATAAAAACTCTTTTTTGTCAAAGATGTCAAAAAACGTAGAAAGTAAAAAAAAGTAAAAAAAAATTTAGTCAATTCTTTGGTTACCATAACTTATAATGTAATGTAAAAGAAGTCAATACATAAAAAAACAATTTAGTCAATTCTATGATTACCATAACTTACACTGAAGTAACAAAAGTCATGGGATAGCAATATTCAAATTTCCAGATGGCAGTAGCATCGCGTAGAACAGGTATAAATGCGCAGTGCTTTCGCAGAGCTTTCATTTCTGTTCAAGTTATTCATGAGAAGAGGTTTTGACGTGATGATGACCGCACGACGGCAATTAACAGACTTTGAACGCGGAATGTTAGTTGGAGCTATACGCATGGGTCATGCCATTTCGGAAATCGTTAGGAAATTCAACATTCCCAGATCCACTGTGTCAAGAGTGTGCCGAGAGTATGAAATTTCAGGCATAACATCCCACCATGGACAGCGCAGTGGTCGACCGCCTGCACTTAACGAACGAGACCGGCGACGTCTGCAAAGAGTCGTAAATTCTAACAGACAAGCAACAATGCGTCAAATAACCGCATAAATCAATGTGGGACGTACAAGGGACTTGTCTGTTAGAACTGTGCGGAGAAATTTGGCTTTCTTGGTCTATTCCAGCAGAAGACCGACTCGAGTGCCTTTACTGACAGAACGACATCGCTTGCAGCGACTCTCGTGGGCACGTGAGCATATCGGTTGGTCCCTAGATGAATGGAAAACCGTGCCTGGTCCGATGAGTCATGATTTCAGTTGGTAAGAGCTGATGGTAGGGTTCGAGTGTGGCGCAGACCCCACGAAGCCATGGACCCAAACTGTCAGCAAGGCACTGTTCAAGCTGGTGGTGGCTCCGTAATGGTGTGGGCTGTTTTTTCATGGCATGGACTTGGTCCTCTGGTGCGACTGGACCGAACATTGACTGGAAATGCTTATGTTCAGCTACTTGGAGATCACTTGCAGCCATTCATGGACTTCATGTACCCAAACAACGATGGGATTTTTATGGATGACAATGCGCCATGTCACCGGGCCACAACTGTTTGCGATTGGTTTGAAGAACATTCAGGACAATTCCAACGAATGATCTGGCCACCTAGATCACCCGACATGAATCCGATCGAGCATTTATGGGACATCATCGAGAGGTCTGTTCGTGCCCAAAATCCTGCACCATCAACGCTTTCACAATTAAGGACGTCTATCGAGACAGCATGGCTCAATATTCCTGCAGAAGACTTCCAACGACTTGTTGAGTCCATGCCACGTCGAGTTGCTGCACTTCGCCGGGCGGAAGGAGGGCCGACACGATATTAAGAGGTATCCCATGACTTTTGTCACTTCAGTGTATAATGTAATGTTAAAGGCATCAAAACATGAAAAAAAGGAAAATTTAGTAAACCCTCATTTTCTTATCAATCAATTATTTTTTACAAAAAGTAATACCTTAAATAATACTACTATACTACTAAATAAAAATACTATACTTAAAATAATACTTTTTTACGTAAAGTAATACTTTAAATGATACTGCTATACCGAAATTAATTCTTTTTTACATAAAGTAATATAACCCTTCACATTTTCAGAAATTAAGCAATTTGATGCTTTGACAATCATGCTAATGTCGTGAAATATAATCTAAAAATATCTCTGCAAATCCTGATATACAAGTATCGGTTGAGAGAAATCTTTTTATTACTTATAGCTCAAAATACCATACCCAAAAAAGAAAAAAAATCATTTAAAAATGTAGCCAACTGGCTGACAGATAAGAAGAAAAAAAAAAAACACAATTTTTTTTTTTTTACCTAAAGTATTACTTTAAATAATACTACTATACTACAAAATAATACTACTATACTTAAAGTATTACTTTTTAACATAAAGTAATACTTTAAACAATACTACTATACTTAAAGTAATGCTTTTTTACATAAGTCTCATTTTCAGAAATTAAGCAATTTGATGCTTTGAAAATCATTATATAGTCACGAAATATAATCTAAAAATATTTCTGCAAATCCTGATATACAAGTATCTTTTGAGACCTATTTTTTATTAGTCACAACTCAAAATACCCTTCAAAAAAAAAAAAAAAAATCATTTAAAAATGTCGCCAACTGGCTGACAGATAAGAAGAAGCAAAAAAAAAAGCTATCTCATTCTACAGCAGTTTTTCAATTCGTAAGCATTTGATACATTATTTCACTCTTTCTTCCGACACAGTTCTTGAATAGATGCAGCTGCCTTATTTCACTCGTTCCTGTTCCCGTTTCTCCTGGTCCCTGGGTGCTCCAGGGGCATTGAAACAGGATCACACCCTCTCCGAATTGACGTCCTTCCATAGCACTATTTTTCACCTCTTCACAAAGGGAAAAGGAATGACTTTTCCCTTTCTTTTTACGACTTGGCACCCTTAACCTTTTCCCTTTTTTTTTCCCTCCACATGCCAAGTTCTTTTGATACATTTATGCTCATTCTTTCACGGTTACCCGGCTTTTCATCTCTTTTTTCTGGATTTGAATCCGGAGTATCCAGATTGTTATCCATAATATTACTTGCTGTTATTCCTTAGTAAATGCTTTTTTTTTTTTTTTTTTATTTCATTCGAATAGGAAAGTTTAAAAAAAACTCTCGCATCAATTTCATTAATGCCAAAGACAGCTGTATATCACATACGTGCTCAATTTAGAGGAAAAAAAATTGTTCAAAATATATATCTTTTAAAATTTTGCTTCGAAATGCTGGAAAATAAGATTAAAAATAATTTTTGAATAACATTTACTATATCAATTATTATGAAAAGAACTTTTTCAAATTTACCATTTCAATGGATTAGGAATTGATCTAAAATTATTCTTCCAGAATGGAACTTTATATCGAAGTAAATTACTCCAAAATTAAACATTATTGATGAATTAATTATATTTATTTAAAAATTATTTCAAAATTAAACATTATTATTTAATAATTTAAAAATTATTCCAAAATTATACATTATTATTTTATTTAAAAATTATTCCAAAATTATATATTATTATTTAATTATTTAAAAATTATTCCAAAATTAAATATTTATTATTTAATTATTTAAAAATTATTCAAAATTAAACATTAGTTATTTAATTATTTAAAAATTATTCCAAAATTATACATTATTATTTAATAATTTAAAAATTATACCAAAATTAAACATTAATTACTTTAAGGTATGATAAAAAAAGAAGCAACGGACAAGGAATAACCAAATTTTATTGAATATATTTGTAGGTAGTAAAAGATTTTCAATTTGTGCAAATTATACAAACAAATAAAATTGTGATTTCTCAGATAAAAATAAATTTCAATAAGGTACAGGGATTCCCTGATTGAAAGCAATGAAGTACACCTACGAGGCGTGGAATCTATGCGGTTATCAATGATGGATTATTCTTTCTCATTCGTGTAGAAGACAACTTTCCAACTGCTGAATTAATTCTGTGATTTATAAGTGATTAACAACTTTTCTCCCTAGAATGTCCCACACATAATTTTTGGGTTCAAGTCTGGATAATATTCATTCAAAGAAATCCATACTAATCCATTCAAAGGAATAATATGTCGAAAAGAAGTTTCTCACTAGACGAGCACAATGTAACCTGAAGTTATCCTCCATGAGAATCATTCTTCCCCTATCTCTGCAGAGTAAACAACGACGATAAGTTTGAGGATCTCATTCTTATATCGCTGAGCTGTTAATGCTCCATATCTGTTAATAAGTAGGTCGGTGCGGCCATGGATAGAAATAACTGCTCAGACTATCACTCCACCTTCGCCAAATCGGACACTTATATGCAGGAGTATTCCATATACCAGGATCTTTCTAGGTGAAAATTCTGCTACTGTCAGGTTGTACACTAAATGTAAGAATCGACCTTGAAGAGCACCCTGCTCGTTGATTTGTTTCTTGGTTCTTGTAGGGGTAACTGCTCTGTATTGGAGTGAAAATTTGTCGAAAATTCGAATTGAACATTGATTGCCTAACAATCAATGGGGAACATAACACGATCATAATCGCCATAGAGACTCTCGTTTCTGGAACTAATGCCTACAACAACGGTACTATCATATTCCAACCCAGCTCTTTATTAAGTAAGCTTCACACATTGCCATTGGTCACAAGTAGGGGAAATCTATTGACTATGTGAGTTAACATCAGCTGCATTGTTTCACCAATGATGATGAGTTCATGTTCATTTGGTGTATGATGTAGTTAATGGGAATGGATGCTCCGTTATAAAATTGTATTGGAAAATATATATCACCTATTGTTTCTTCACCAAGATAGAGCTCCTTCTCAATATGTAATGTGAGTGCTTGACTTTTTTGGAACTGGACATTTAAGAATCAGTGAAAAACGTACATATTATTGAATATACATGTGCTTATAATAAATAACATTTAATTAATTTTGTATTTTTATTGTGTTTTTAGGTTTTCTTGTCTCTTGTAGCTTTAAATTTGGCAATATTTTCTTATGTGTTTCTGACTAGTATCTATGGGCTCTATCTAATCTCCAAGATAAACGTAGAGATTCGAAACAATCTCTGTATATAACGATCTCTCTATTTTAATAAATCTCTGTATTTAAACAATCTCTGTATTTTAATAAATAAATTTCTAACATTTTTATAATAATATGTAAATAAAAGATAATGAATTAGTTTCAAAAAACTTTCAATTAATAGAAAAAATATATATCGTAATTAACTTCAATTATACTTATTCTAAATTACTTGCTTAACATAGCCACAATACAATAACAATATATTAATTTTTGTTGATTAGCAAAAATGTAGGTTTACATACATAAAAATTTGAAGAATAACTCACTTTATAATACTTTTTCTCAAAATATGTCTAACAATTAAGAATTTTGTCTATAAGCATACTTAAAACGATATAGTAGATAAAGACAAAATTTAATATTATTGAAACTTAAAAAACTTATTTTGCATTAAATTCACTTTATAGGATGAAAAAAATATTAATGTTGTTGTTACTTAATAAAAATGCATGCTTTTCAATGTCGAAAATATATTAAACTTACCAGGAACCCATGGCCGAAGGGCTATGCAATGGAAAGTATTTAATTTGATCCCAACGCGTTCATAGCGACTAGTAAATGGATTATTTAAAGTGAATAGCACAAAAGAATGTTCAGCAGCATAAAGATGATCTCCACCAATATAATCAATCAAAGTCAGCTTCAAAACACTTGAGGGAAGAAAGTGACAATACGTAAGAGAAGCAGTTATTTTGGCATTTTTACTTTTCGCAGAGAGAAAAGAGTTTCAACATTACTGGGAAGAGAGAAGTTTTCCATTTTCGTATACCTCATAAAAGAAAAACTGTTTAGCATAGTGTTTCTTTTATTTATTTTTCTTAAACCCATGATAGAGACACTTGAATAAAAATGTAGAAGTTTGATTAAGTATCTCTGAAAAGAATTCATTATGTCTGCAACTTCTAGAAGAGTTTTTTTTTTTTTCTTGTATTTTTTTTTTTTTTTTTATTAAGGCAAAAGATAGATGCCACATTTTTCCCGGGTAAATAGCTTATTTTCTTCCATTTTTTTTTTCAATAAAATTAATGCCCTCGTTTTAGAAACGCTTTTTTTTAGCAAATAACATTGATAATCGATTGTTTGCTTAATAATAATTTATTTGATATATGTTGCTTGAATTTAATTAAAGTAGCAATTTTCTCTTTAATTAGGAAATGTTTAAAGTTCTATGAATTTATCAATAAACAATAGAATTTTCTTTAAAAATATTTTTTGCTTCTCATATTAATTTTCTTGATTCTCATTTATGTTATATATTCTTTATTTAATTGTTCTGTCTAAAATACCCATGTTTTGACATGCTATTTGTCATTAGAAGTGCAGGTCTGTATCAGATACAACGTTGTCTAAAGGTTCTTTAGAAAGAATTGCGACAATGATTTCATTAATTTCCATTACAATTATGAACGAATATACATTTAATTCCTGTTACAGGTACAATACATTAAAAACAATATTTTAATTTTCTGATGATAACGCAGAAATGTAGCTCTATATACATAAAAGTTGGACGTATAATTCACTTTATAATATTTTTTTCTGCAAATATATCTTACATTTAAGAATTTCATCTACTTAGAAGATATAGAAAAATACAAAACTTTATATTATTGAAATATAAAAATGTCTTTTTGCATTAAATTCACTTTATGGGATGAAAAAAATATTAATTTCATATTCAATTACAATTATTTTAAATTACTTATATAAAATAATCACATTACAATACATTAGAAACAATATTTTAATTTTTGATGATTATGCAGAAATGTTGATTTATATATTACAAAAAAGTTGGACGTATAATTCATTTATTTATATTCCTTTTTCTACAGATATGTCTAACATTTAAGAATGCTATCTATAAAAGTACTTATAAAGATATAGCTAGATGAAACTTAATATTATTTAAATTTAAAAACTTATTTTGCATTAAATTCACTTTATGAGATGAAAAAAAATATATTAATGTTGTTGTTGATTAATAAAAGTGCATGCTTTTCAATGTCGAAAATATGTTAAACTTCCCAGAAACCCATGGCCGAAGGGACTAAGCGATGGAAAGTATTTAATTTGATCCCAACGCGTTCATAGCGACTAGTAAATGGATTATTTAAAGTGAATAGCACAAAAGTGTTCAGCAGCATAAAGATAATCTCCTCCAATATAATCAATCAAAGTCAGCTTCAAAACACTTGAGGGAAGAAAGTGACAATACGTAAGAGAAGCAGTTATTTTGGCATTTTTTTACTTTTCGTGAGAGAAAAGAGTTTGAACATTATTGAGACGAGAGAATTTTTTCCATTTTCTTATACCTCATAAAAAGAAAAACTGTTTTGCATAGTGCTTCTTTTATTTTTTTTTCTTCTTAAACCCATGATAGAGACACTTGAATAAAAATGTAGAAGTTTGATTAAGTATATCTGAAAAGAATGCTTTATGTCTGCAACTTGCTGGCAGAGCTTGTTTTTTTTTCCACTTGTATTTTTTTTTTTTTTCTTAAGGCAAAAGATAGATGCCACATTTTTTCCGGTTAAATAGCTTATTTTCTTCCTTTTTTTTTTTTCAATAAAAATTAATGCCCTCGTTTTAGAAACGCTTTTGTTTTAGCAAATACGCATTGATAATCGATTGTTTGCTTAATAATAATTTATTTGTTATATGTTGCTTGAATTTAATTAAAGTAGCAATTTTCTCTTTAATTAGGAAATGTTTAAAGTTCTATGAATTTATCAATAAACAATAGAATTTTCTTTAAAAGATATTTTTGCTTCTCATATTAATTTTCTTGATTCTCATTTATGTTATAAATTCTTTATTTAATTGTTCTGTCTAAAATACCCATGTTTTGATATGCTATTTGTCATTAGAAGTGCAGGTCTGTATCAGATACAACGTTGTCTAAGGTTCGTTAGAAAGACTTGCGACACTGATTTCATTACTTTACATTACAATTATGAACGAATATACGTATAATTCATGTTACAGGTACAATACATTAAAAACAATATTTTAATTTCTGATGATAATGCAGAAATGTAGCTCTATATACATAAAAGTTGGACGTATAATTCACTTTATAATATTTTTTTTCTGGAAATATATCTTACATTTAAGAATTTCATCTACTTAGAACGATATAGAAAAATACAAATGTTTTATATTATTGAAATATAAAAATGTCGTTTGCATTAAATTCACTTTTTATGAGATGAAAAAATATTAATTTAATATTCAATTATAATTATTTTAAATTACTTACATAAAATAATCACATTACAATACATTAAAAACAATATTTTAATTTTTGATGATTATACAGAAATGTAGATTTATATATTACATAAAAGTTGGACGTATAATTCATTTATTTATATTCCTTTTTTCTACAGATATGTCTAACATTTAAGAATAATATCTATAAAAATACTTATAAAGATATAGCTAGAAAAAACTTAATATTATTGAAACTTAAAAATTTATTTTGCATTAAATTCACTTTATGAGATGAAAAAAAAATATATTAATGTTGTTGTTGCTTAATAAAAATGCATGCTTTTCAATATCGAAAATATGTTAAACTTCACAGGAACCCATAGCCGAAGGGACTAAGCGATGGAAAGTATTTAATTTGATCCCAACGGGTTCGTAGCGACTAGTAAATGAATTATTTAAAGTGAATAGCACAAAAAAATGTTCAGCAGCATAAAGATAATCTCCACCAATATAATCAATCAAAGTCAGCTTCAAAACACTTGAGGGAAGAAAGTGACAATACGTAAGAGAAGCAGTTATTTTGGCATTTTTACTTTTCGTAGAGAGAAAAGAGTTTGAACATTGTTAAGACGAGAGAAGTTTTTCCATTTTCTTATACCTCATAAAAGAAAACTGTTTTGCATAGTGCTTCTTTTATTTTTTTCTCTTAAACCCATGATAGAGACACTTGAATAAAAATGTAGAAGTTTGATTAAGTATATCTGAAAAGAATGCATTATGTCTGCAACTTGCTAGCAGTGCTTGTTTTTTTTTTTTCTTGTTTTTTTTTTTTTTTCTTAAGGCAAAAGATAGATGCCACATTTTTGCTCGGTTAAATAGCTTATTTTCTCTCATTTTTCAATAGAATTAATGACCTCTTTTCATAAACTCTTTTGCTTCAGTAAATATACATTTAATATCGATTGTTTGCTTAATAATAATTTATTTCAGTTATGTTGCTTAAATTTAATTAAAGTAGCAATTTTTCTTTAATTATTAGGGAATGTTTAAAGTTCTATGATTTTTATCAATTACCAATAGATTTTTCCTAAAAAATATTACTGCTTCTCATATTAATTCTCTTGATTGCTATTTATGTCACGTATTCTATATTTAAATGTTCAGGTTAAAATACGTGTGTTTTGACATGCTATTTGTCATTAGAATAGCAAGTGTGTAGCAAATAAAGTGTTGTCTAAGGTTCATTAGAGAGAGTTGCGACACTGCTTTCATCACTTTCCATTACAATTATGTGCGAAAATAAGTATAATTCATGTTAAAGTGATTGTACTTACATTAAATAACTTACATAACATAATCACAATACAAAATATTAAAAACAATATTTTAAGTTTTGATGATTATGCAGAAATTTAGATTTATATACATAAAATTTGAACGTATATCACTTTATAATACTTTTTCTTCAAATATGTCTAACATTTAAGAATTTTCTCTATACGTATACTTAGAACAATATAAATAATGACGAAACTTAATATTAATGAAACTTAAAAATTTATTTTGCAATAAATTCATTTTATTATATGAAAAAATATTAATTTACTATTAAATTATATTTATTTTAAAAAATTTACATAACATAATCACAATTCAAAATATTAAAAACAATATTTTTTTGATAATGATGCAAAACGGTAGATTTATATACATAAACATTTTGGATTATTCTTCAATTTATAATAGTTTTTTCTTTAAATATGTCTAACATTTGAGAATGGTATCTATAAGCATACCTAGAACGATATAGATAAAAACAAAACTTAATATTATTGAAGCTTAAAAACTTATTTTGCATTAAATTCACTTTATTAGAAGAAAAAAATATATATTAATGTTGTTATTTAATAAAAATGCATGCTTTTCAATGTCGAAAATATGTTAAACTTACCAGGAACCCAAGGCCTGAAGGCTATGCGATGGAAAGTATTTAATTTGATCCCAACCCGTTCATAGCGACTAGTAAATGGATTATTTAAAGTGAATAGCACAAAAAGTGTTCAGCAGCATAAAGATAATCTCCACCAATATAATCAATCAAAGTCAGCTTCAAAACACTAGAGGGAAGAAAGTATTAATACGCAGCGTAAGAGAAGCAGTTATTTTGGCATTTTTACTTTTCGTAGAGAGAAAAAAGAGTTTGAACATTATTGAGACGAGAGAAGTTTTTCCATTTTCTTATACCTCATAAAAGAAAAACTGTTTTGCATAGTGATTCTTTTATTTTTTTTTCTTAAACCCATGAGAGAGACACTTGAATAAAAATGTAGAAGTTTGATTAAGTATTTCTGAAAAGAATGCATTATGTCTGCAACTTGCTAGCAGAGCTTTTTTTTTTTTCTTGTATTTTTTTTATTTCTTAAGGCAAAAAAGATAGATGCCATATTTTTGCCACGTTAAATAGCTCTTATTTTCTTTAAATTTTTTAAAATAAAATTAATGTCCTCGTTTCAGAAACGCTTTTGCTTCAACAAATATACATTAAATATCGATTGTTTGCTGAATAATATGTTATCTCAGTTATGTTGCTGAAATTTAATTGTACTAGGAAAGGTTTCACTTTAATTAGAAAATGTTTACGATAAATTTATTTATGAATTTATGAATTTTTATTTATCAATGACTAATAGAATTTTCTTAAAAAAAATTTTTGCTTCTTCTCATACTGCTATTGTTCTATTCCAGCTTGCAATACATGGACAGTTAATCTTTGTGTCATAAGCAAAGGCTGCACCTTTGTTACTCATTTAGCACTACTACTTCTACTATTACCACACCACATCACTGGGCATAGAGCTAAGTGCCCTTATACTCATTTAGTAATACCCAGGGGTTCGTGTAGCTTGAAGATACGTTACGGACGGAGTGACACTACACTCACAATGCTCTACGATCATATTAGACCGGGCCCTAAGGTTTCAAGTGGATTCCATCTCATATTAAATCATATGCTTCTCGTACTAACTCTCTTGATTCTCATTTATGACATACATTGTTTATTTATTTGTTATTTAATCATTATGTTTTAAAATACCGATGTTTTGTCATCTTATTTGCCATTAGAATGGCAGGTATGTAACAGGAACAACGTTATCTAAAGTTCATTACAGAGACTTTGCATTCACCATGGTCCAGTACAATTTTGAACGAACTCCATCACAATAATTCGGTGGTGCACCTATTTATCCGGAAAGATATTGCAAGCTTTAAAAAGAAGAACAACAGTCCAAAGGAAATTATATTAATTTATAAATAGCCAATAGAATTTTCTTAAAATATTTTTTGCTGCTTCTCATACTAATTCACTTAATTCTCATTTATGTCATATATTTTTTTTATTTAATTGTTCTTTTTTTAAATACCCATCTTTTGACATGCTATTTGTCATTTGAATAACAGGTGTGTAGCAGATACAGTGTTGCCTAAGGTTCATTAGAGAGACTTGCGAGACTGCGTTCATCACGTACCGTTACAATTATAAAATATTGCATAATTCATTAAAAAGGAATTATATATTAAATAACTTGCATAACATAATCACAATACAAAATATTAAAAAAAAATATTTTAATTATTGATGATTATTCAAAAAGGTAGATTTATATACATAAAATTTTGGCATAAAATTCACTTAATGCTACTTTTTTCTCCAAATATGTCTAACATTTAAGAATGTAATATATAAGCATACTTAGAACGATATAGATAAAGACAAAATTAATATTATTGAACTTAAAATTTATTTTGCATTAAATTCACTAAATGAGATGAAAAAAAAATATTAATGTAATATTCAATTATACTTATTTTAAATTACTTGCTTAACATAATCACAAAACAAAAAAAAAAATTAAAAAAAAATATTTTAATTTTTGATAATTGTGTAAATAGTTAGAAGATGCAATAGTTTAAATACATAAAATTTTGACGTATAATTCATTTTATAATTCTTTTTTCTCCAATATAAGATTTAAGAATGATACTATACGCATGATAGAAGATGAAGACAAAACTTAATATTATTGAAACCTAAAAACTTATTTTGGATTAAATTCACTTTATAGGATGAAAAAAAAATGTTAATGTTGTTGTTACTTAAAAAAATGCATGCTTTTCAATGTCGAAAATGTGTTAAACTTACCAGGAACCCAAGGCCTGAAGGGACTAAGCGATGGAAAGTATTTAATTTGATCCCAACGCGTTCGTAGCGACTAGTAAATGGATTATTTAAAGTGAATAGCACAAAAAAATGTTCAGCAACATAAAGATAATCTCCACCAATACAATCAATCAAAGTCAGCTTCAAAACACTTGAGGGAAGAAAGTGACAATACGTAAGAGAAGCAGTTATTTTGGCATTTTTACTTTTTCGTGGAGAGAAAAGAGTTTGAACATTATTGAGAGAGAAGTTTTCCATTTTCTTATACCTCATAAAAGAAAAACTGTTTTGCATAGTGTTTCTTTTATTTTTTCTTCTTAAACCCAGGATAGAGACACTTGAATAAAAATGTAGAAGTTTGATTAAGTATCTCTGCAAAAGAATGCATTATGTCTGCAACTTTCTGGCAAGAGCTTTTTTTTTTTTTTTCCACTTGTATTTTTTCTTAAGGCAAAGACATAGATGCCACATTTTTACCCGGTTAAATAGATCATTTTCTTTATTTCATTTTTTTCAATACAATTAATGTCCTCGTTTCAGAAACGCTTTTGCATCAGTAAATATTGAATGAATATCGATTGTTTGCTTAATAATAATTTATTTGAGTTATGTTGCTTAAATTTAATTAAAGTAGCAATTTTTCTCTTTAATTAAGAAATGTTTAAAGTTCTATGAATTTATAACTAATAACTTTTTTTTTGCTGCTTCTCATACTAATTCTCTTGAATCTCATTTATCACATATATTCATTATTTAATTGTTCTGTTTAAAAACCCATGTTTTTACATGCTATTTGCCATTAGAATAGTAGGTGTGTAGCAGATACAGCGTTGCCTAAGGTTCATAAGAGAGACTTGCAAAACTGCATTCATTATGTTCACTACGATTATGAGTGAATATATAATTCATGTCAAAGGAGTTATACTTATATTAAATATCTTACATAGCATAATCGCAATACAAAATATTTAAAACAATATTTTATTTTTTGATAATAATGCAAAAATGTAGATTTATATACATACGATTTTGATATAAAATTTTAATAAATATTTTTCTTCAAGTATGTCTAACATTTAAGAATGTTATCGATAAGCATATTTAGAACGATATAGATCAAGGCAAAACTTAATATTATTGAAACTTAAAAACTTATTTTGCATTAAATTCACTTTTGATATGGAAAAAAAATATTAATGTAATATTCAATTATACATATTTTAAATTACTTATATAACATAATCACAATAAAAATTACTCACATAACAAAAATTAAAAAAAAAATATTTAAATTTTTGATAATTATGAAAATAGTTAGATTTAGATAAAATTTTGACTTATAATTATAATACTTTTTGGCATTTTTATAATACTTTTTTTCTCCAAATATGTCTAACATTTAAGAATGTTCTCTATAGAACATACTTAGCACAATATAGATAAAGACGAAACTTAATATTATTGAAACTTTAAAAACTTATTTTGCATTAAATTCACTTTATAGGAGGAAAAAAATATTAATGTTGTTGTTACTCAATAAAAATGCATGCTTTTCAATGTCGAAAATATGTTAAACTTACCAGGAACCCATTGCCGAAGGGCTAAGCGATGGAAAGTATTTAATTTGATCCCAAAGCGTTCATAGCGACTAGTAAATGGATTATTTAAAGTGAATAGCACAAAAAAAATGTTCAGCAGCATAAAGATAATCTCCACCAATATAATCAATCAAAGTCAGCTTCAAAACACTTGAGGGAAGAAAGTGACAATACGTAAGAGAAGCAGTTATTTTGGCATTTTTACTTTTCGTAGAGAGAAAAGAGTTTGAACATTATTGAGACGAGAGAAGTTTTTCCATTTTCTTATACCTCATAAAAGAAAACTGTTTTGCATAGTGTGCTTTTTTTATTTTTTTTTCTTAAACCCATGATAGAGACACTTGAATAAAAATGTAGAAGTTTGATTAAGTACCTCTGAAAAGAATGCATTATGTCTGCAACTTGCTGGCAGAACTTTTCCACTTGTATTTTTTTTCTTAAGGCAAAAGATAGATGCCACATTTTTGCCCGGTTAAATAGCTTATTTTTCTCATTTTCTTCAATAGAATTAATGACCTCTTTTCTTAAATGCTTTTGCTTCAGAGACATGGAATATAGATCGTTTGCTTAATAATAATTTATTTTTTAGTTATGTTTTTTTCTTAAATTTAATTAAAGTAGCAATTTTTCTTTTTTAATTAGGAAACGTTTAAAGTTCTATAAATTAATCAATAAACAATAGAATTTTCTCAAATTAATCAATAAACGAATTTTCTCAAATTAATCAATAAACAATAGCTGCTTCTCATACTAATTCTCTTCGTTCTCATTTATGTCAGATATTCTTTATTTAATTGTCTTTTGAATAAAAACACAAGTTAAACCATTCAGTTGATCACTGCTATTTGAAGATTATTTTCTGCTACACAACACATGTTTTATTCTATTTATCAATCTTTTTGCCTTTTGGTTTTGTCTGGGTAGAATATTTTTTTTTGAGTTTCTTTTAAGCTTAAGATGATTCTGATCTAGTACCATTCAAGAATTCTTAAAGAGAGGGTATTTTCTTATTTTCTTTTGGTTTAATGTAGGAGGAATTCTTATATGCATGACCTTGATAAAATTGCTGCTCTTCTGCAACGTCTTTACAAAATGGCTTTTATGAGCCAATCATGGAAAATTCTGATGAAGAATACGAATGACTTGGTATAATATATAAGTAATATTCTTACTCTACCTTTCATGTTCAAATATGGTTTATACATATTTTAGTACTTATATATGTAATTCATCCAGTGTCAATGTAGTTCAATTATCCACACTAAGAACCTTGTAAGAAAAGTTATTATAGCAGAAAGTTAACCCCATAAAAATTGGAAACCATCCACAAAATTGGAGATCCATCATTTTGAAAGCCTTGGATGATAAATGCTCGTATTAGTTTCATTCAGATTCTACAGAACGAATAACTTCTTCTTCCACCTAATCTTCTAATAAATTTATCGATATCTAAATTTCGAGCGAATTCATAAATAAATGTATTTTTGAATGAAAAAAAACCAGTTACAGCTTTCAGATGATCACTGCTATTTGAAGATTATTATCTGCTTTAGAATATATATTTTGTATCCTTCTTCTTACCTTTCGGTTTTTCTGGGTAGAATATTTCTTTTGAGTTTCCTTTTAAGCTTAACATGATTATGATTTTTTTAATACCATTTATGATTTTTTAAAGAGAGGGTATTTCCTTGTTTTATTTTGGATGTAATATAGATGAAATTTAAGATGCATCTCATTGCTAAATTTGTTGTACTTTTATCTCACCTTTTACATAATGGCTTTTAAGAGCCAATTATGAAAATTCTGATGAATGAATACGAATCACTTGGTATAATATTAAAGTAATATTTCTGGTCTACCTTACATGATCAAATAGGGATAAAACGTAATTTTAGTACCTATATATATAATTCATCCAGTGTCAATGTAGGTCAATTATCCACATTAAGAACCCTGCATGAAAAGTTATTACAATGGAAAGTCAATCCCATAAAAATTGGACACTTTCTCCACCCAATTGGACATCCATCATTTTGAAAGCTATGGATGATAAGTGCTCGTATTAGTTTCACTCAGATTCTACAGAACGAATAACTTCTTCTTCCACCTAATCTTCTAATAAATTTATCGATATCTAAATTTCGAGCGAATTCATAAATAAATGTATTTTGAATAAAAACTCTAGTTACAGCTTTCAGATGATCACTGCTATTTGAAGATTATTATCTGCCAGAGAACAGAGATTTTGTTCTATTTATCATTATTTTTACTTTTTGGTTTTGGACTGCGTAGAATATTTCTTATTGAGCCCTTTTTAAGCTTAACATGATTCTGATCTAGTATCATTTAAGATTTCTTAAAGAAGATATTTCCATTTGCTACATTTCTGCCTCCTATTTACAAAAAAAAGTCTTTAAGTGGCAATCATTGAAAATTTCTGATGCATGAATACGAATCACTTGGGTATAATATTAAAGTAATATTTCAAATCTAACTTTTTTATGTTCAAATATGGATGCATTACTTTATTTTCGCTGGGTGTAATGTTGAAGGAATTTTTTAAAATGCGTGACATTGCTAAATGTGCTGCATTTCTACATCCTCTTCATAGAATGGCGTTTAAGACCAAAACAAGGAAAATTCTGATGGATGAATACGAATCACTTGGGTTTACTGTTAAGATAATAGTTTTTACTCTACCTTTCATGTTCAAATATGGATAAAACATAATTTTAGTACCTATATATAATTCATCCAGTGTCAATGTAGGTCAATTATCCACATTAAGAACCCTGCATGGAAAGTTATTACAATGGAAAGTTAATCCCATAAAAATTGGACACCATCCACCCAATTGGAGATCCATCATTTTGAAAGCTATGGATGATAAGTGCTCGTATTAGTTTTCACTCAGATTCTACAGAACGAAGAACTTCTTCTTCCACCTAATCTTCTAATAAATTTATCGATATCTACATTTCGGACAAATTCAGAATCAATTGCCTTTTGAATGAATCACTGACAGGAGATCCGGTCCTCAATCGATTACGCCAGTCATTGTTACTTTTGAACATTATTCTTCTGTCCCGCGGCACAATCTTTTCGTTCTATTTTTTTCTATTCGTTCCTTTTTCCCTTCATTTCCCGCCTTTTGTTTCCTTGATGGAACCTGAGGCGGGTCCCAGGTGGGACTGCACAGACATTCGATTTCTTGTCGCGTTATATGTTGCCATTATCAGTGGAGAAAAAAAAGAGTTGGAAGAATCAATAGAAAACTAAAAAAAAAAAAACAAGAGATAAAAAGTTTTACCAGCTAAAGGTTGAACTATTAAGTAATGAAATTATAGACTTTTAAACTGATTATGCAAAATATTTATTCTTTTTTTTTTTTTTTTTTGTTGTTGAAAATGGATTTTCATAAATTAGTATTTATTTTATTCGGATGTAAAGAGAAGTTGAATTTGAAATGTATGATTAAGTATTTAATTTATAAATAAAGTCGGCTTATAAATCATTTTATTTTAAAGTTAAAATTTAAAAAAACAATTAACAAATATGTGGGTATTATTACAGATAACATTATTAACGGCATTATAATCAAAAACCAACTATTTGCTAAAGGAAAGAATACAAATAAATCACAATTTTTTCAATTTTTTTTTTTTTTTTTTTTTGAAATTTAATAAACTTTATTTAGAAAACCTATTATATGATTGATACAGCGTTAAAATTTCTACTATAGGATTAATACAGCGTTACAATTTCCAGTTGCCATTATCAGTGGTGAAAAAGAACGTTGGAAGAATAAATAGAAACACTAAAAAAACAAGGGATAAAAAGTCTTACCAGCTTAAAGGTATACTTTGAAGTAATGAAATTATGGACTTTTAAACTAATTACGCAAAATGTATTTTTTTTTGTTGAGAAATATATGTCAATAAATTATTTTTTATTCAATCTGTAACTAATAGAATTTGAATTTACAGTTGCATGTATTTCATTTATAAGTACATTTTTAAATAAGTTTCTATAAATAATTTTATTTTGTAGTATAAACTTAAAAAAACAATTAAAATAGACACGTGGGCGTGTATTTAATAGAACTTTGGAATTATTACAGATGAATATATTAAAAAAATAAATATTTAAACAGACACAAAACATAAAATTCCACACTATTTTTTAACAGAATACTAGATGTACATAACTCTGCAAAAATGTTAAAAAAAAGTTGCTCTAAAAATAGAGGCTCTGTTTTCCATTTCATATCCTTTGTCACATTTATCAATTTATTATAGATTACTTACAAGGCTCTAAGAAAATTAGAAAAACTTTTTGTCGAGTCATCAAATTTTCGAAATAGATTCAACACCATGTCTTCTTTCTTCAAAAGAATTCAGCATCCATTCAGTTCGAAAACAATGCTAAATGTCGATTTTTTTCCTGCATTCTGAAGCCAGATCCGTCTTTCGGTGGTGTTAAGAGCAAAAAGAAATGGAACAGAGAGAAAACAGAAAAAAATCGTGTTAGAATCCAAATCGATTTTGAAAACAAAAAGAGTCTGTGCTTTCAGCTCTCGGGCTATTTATCAGATTCTGAAAAGACTCAGCATCGAACCAGTCACACATTCAAAATGGAGAAACACATTTTTCTAGGATGTATGTTTTATTTATTTTTTTTCCTTTCTTCTAGTTCTTCTTTGCATAGAACTTCCATTTTTTATTGGAAAGTAATGTTCGACTTTGTCCCTCACTTTTAATTGGGTGAAGTATCATGAATTTTTTTCTTCCATTTTTTATGCTCTTTTCAATGAATTAATAAAAGTTTTGAAAGAAATCTTCTTCAGAGTTGTTGGAAAAAAATTGATGTGTGTAAACGAACTTGAGTTTAAAATTCAGAATTCCACTGATTAGCTTTCATTTATGACAAAGAAAGTTACTTAAATAAGTTATCTGGTTTTTTTATTAGTTTTTCAGCAGTCTGCAAGCTAATATTTCTAACGAGATTATTCATGCTATGCTCGTATTGGAAAGGCATATGAGAAGTTCCGGACCATTTTTTTAAATTAATTCTTTCATGTTATAATTTATGCTGGTTTTCTACAGATCACCTTTTGAAGTATAATATTGAGACTGCTTTAAACATTTTTTTTTCACGGAAGCAAACAATGAATTTGTTTTTATAACACATAAAAAAGAAAGGAAAAAGGGAACCTTTAAGAACGAGAACAATTTTTTTTTCGAAGTTTGTTACTGTTCTTTGTAATTTTCCATTTTTAAGCTGTACTGAAACAGAATAAATTTAAATAAAACTGATATCCACAGTTTAAATAAGAATGTACAATTAAAATAGATTCATGTTTACAGTTAATTGTATTTAAGTTTTATTTTAAAAGCCCCATTTAGAAAAACACATCAGAATTTACGGAAACAATAATCATTAATGCATTTCCTGAAATTTTATTCAATAAGCCTTAGTAGTAAAAGCAATGATGTTGCTTAAATGCACTTTTAAAATTTATTTAATTTCGATGTTGAAAATTTTATTTTATTTATTTATTTTCTTCTTGTTCTGTTTTTAGCTTCAAAATAAATATTGGTTAGTATTTGTTAATCGTGCAAAAAATTAACATCCTTCAAAAATATTCTTTTTACTATTCGAAAATTTGTAAACATTCGAAAACATTTAATACAAAAAAATACTTATGAATTATAACACCATATCAATCCTATAATGGGTTTTCTAAATAATGGTTAAATATGTAAATAAATTACTCAAGAAAAGAATATTAAATTTAAAAAAAAAAAAGAAAGCTTTTTTTTTCTAATGCAACTGGCGATTACTTAGACAGTTGTCTTTTTTTTATGCCTTAAGCAAGAACTACACCGGCATTACTCATTTAGCACTACCCAAGAGATGCGTGTAGCTTGAAGATAAAGCTATGAACGCGGAGTAACACAACCCCTACAATGTTCTTCGATCATGTCAGACCGGAACCTACGGTATAAAGTGGATTCGAACCGCTATAAACATTCATTGCAGCGACAGGATTCGAACTCGAAACCTATGGTACCGAGCTGCAGACCGTTACCACTCAGACATCAGGCCCCTTAAAAAGAGAAGAAAGGAAAAGTGGTTTATTTGTAAACATTTCCTTAGCAAATCGATGGTACGATAATTTTAATATTTTAAGCTATCTGTTAAAAATGAAAATAAATTTTCTTTATGTAGGATGTCCATTGCATTTCTATTCCATTCCTTTCTGCTCTGAATATCTCCGAAAAGACAGTTCTAGCTTCAGAATGCAGGAAAAGTTGAGCATTTAGCATTGTTTTTGAACAGAAAGGATGCTGAATTCTTTTGAAGAAAGATATGGCGGGAATTCTGTCTCAAAGAAAATCTGATGACTTGACTAAAAGTTTTCTAATTTTCTTAGAGACTTGTAAGTAATCTATAATAAATTGATAAATGTGACAATAGATATGGATATATTAGCATACTTATCGTACCAAGGATTTGCTAGGGAAAAGATTACAAATAAATAACTTTTTTTCCTTTTTCTTGAATTTTTCTTTTTAATTTAATTTTTATTTCTTGAGTAGTGTTTTATGTATTTAAAAATTATTTAGAAAACTCATTATATGATTGATACATTAAAATTTATATGTGTTCATCATAAGTATTTTTTTATTCTGTTTTTCAAATGTTTAAAAAATTTCTATTGGTATCCGCTCTGCGGTTATTTTGTGCCCTCGAAGGATAAACAGACCGCGACCCATAGTTTAAAATAGATTCCGACCCACTAACAAATATCCAGAATTTGAACTTGAAGCACCAGAGGCCAAAGCCAATTGCCCATCAGGCCGCTAAACATTTTTGAATAATAAAATAATATTTTTATCGGATGTTAGTTTTCTGCGCAATCATTAAATGCTAAACAATATTTATTTTGAAACTGAAAACAAAACAAAAAAATAAATAAATAAATAAAAAATATATATATCAGCATGAAAATTAAATAAAGTCTATTTGAAAATAAGTACAAAAAAAATAGTATTGAACAATATCATAACTTTTACCATTAACGATAATTGAATGAAATTTTAGGAAATACACTTCTCCTGAAAATTTAGATCTTTGCCGTAAATTCAAATGCATTTTCTAAACTGTACTTTTTTAAAAAAAATTAAATACCATAGACTGTAAACAAGAATCAATTTTTTGTTATGTATATTCTTATTTTAAACTGCGGATATCAGTTGTGTTGAATTTATTCTGTTTTAGCACTACTTCAAAAGTGGAAAATTACAAAGAACAGAGACAAATTTTAAAAAAAAATTCTCTTTCAAAAGGCACCCTTTTCCTTCCTTTTTTATGTGTTATAAAACCACTCATTGTTTGCTTTCATGAAAAAAAAAATGTTTCAAAGCAGTCTCAATATTATACTTCAAAAAGGTGATCTGTAGGAAATCAGCATGAATTATAATATGTGAAAGAATAATTAAAAAAATGGTCCGGAACTTTTCATATGTTTTTCCAATGCAGAGTAGGAATGAATCGTTAGGAGATATCAGCTACCAGACCGTTTGAAAAAATTTATAAAGAAAAAAAACAGATAACTATTTAAGTAACTTTCTTTGTCATAATTTGAAAAGCTAATCAGTGGCATTCTGAATTGTTAAACTCAATCTCGTTTACACACGTATAATTTTTTTCCAACAACTCTGAAGAGTGTTTCTTTGAATCTTTTATTAATTCTTTGAAAAGAACATAAAAAAATGGAAGAAAAAAATTTATGATACTTCACCCAATTAAAAAGTGAGGACAAAGTCGAACGTTACTTTCCAATAAAAAAATGGAAGTTCTATATGCAAAGAAAAAAACTGGAAGAAAGAAAAAAATAAATAAAAATACATCCTAGAAAAATGTGTTTCGCCATTTTGAATGTCTGACCGGTTCGATGCTGAGTCTTTTCAGAATCTGAAGTAAATAGCCTGGAGAGCTGAAAGCACCGACTCTTTTGTTTTCAAAATCGATTTGGTTTTTCTAACACGATATTTTTCTATTTTTTTTCTTCTCTTCCATTCCTTTCTGCTCTTAACACCACCGAAAGACAGCTCTGGCTTCAGAATGCAGGAAAAGTCGACATTTAGCATTGTTTTCTAACAGAAAGGAGGCTGAATTCTTTTGAAGGATGACATGGTGGGGGAATATATTTCGAAAATTTGATGACTCAACAAAAAGTTTTCTAATTTTCTTAGAGCCTTGTATAAGTAATCTATAATAAGTTGATAAATGTGACGAGGATATGAAATGGAAAAGCGAGATTCTATTTCAGAGCAACTTTTTAACGATTGTGCAGAGTTATTTTATTATTTTGTATCAGAAGACTTTTTTTTTTAGTACATTTCGTATTCTGTTAAAAAAGGTTCAAATTTTTATCTGTTTATTTTAATTTAAATAATATATTTTATCTTTTAAAACAATATGTGGAGAATAAAATTTATTTTCTTTATCAGGATGTCAATTCCATTTCTGTTCCGTTCCTTTTTTGCTCTTAATACCACCGAAAGACAGTATTGGCTATTTAGTACTGCTTCAAATGGAAAATTACAAAGAACAGTAACAAACTTTGAAAAAAAAATTGTTCTCTTTCACTAAAAAAGCCACCCATTTTTCTTCCTTTTTTTATGTATTATAAAAACCATTCATTGTTTGCTTTCATGAAAAAAAATGTTTAAAGCAGTCTCAGCATTATACTTCAAAATGTGATCTGTAGGAAGCCATCATAAATTATAATATGAAAATTAATTAAGAAAAAAATAATAAATAAACAAATAAAATAAAATTTTAAAAGCAACAAAATTAATTAAAGTCGAAAAGTGCATTAAAATAAATCATTACTTTTATTGTTAACGATAAATGTCATGAAATGCATTTATCGTGAAATTTTAGATCTTTTCCAAAAATTATAATGTATTTTTTTAAAAAGTTGTTTTTAAATAAAAACTTAAAGAGAATTCACTATAAACAAGAATCTGTTTTGACTGTTTATTGTTATTTAAATTTTGGATATCAATTTTATTTAAATTTATTACATTTCTGAAAAAAATTCAAAATGGAGAATTACAAAGAATAGTGCCAAACTTAGATAATTTTTTTTTAAAGCACCCTTTTTTTCCTTTTTTATGTGTTATTAAAACCATTCATTGTTTGCTTTCATGAAAAAAAATGTTTAAAAAAATCTCAATATTATACTTCAAAAGGTGATCTGTAGGAAACCACCATAAATTATAATATGCGAAAAAATTAATTAAAAAAAATGAACCGGAACTTCTCATATGTCTTTCATATACGATCATGAATGAATCGTTAAGAGATATCAGCTTCCAGACTGTGGAAAAAACTAATAAAAAAAAATAACTATTTAAGTATCTTTCTTTGTCATCAATGAAAGTTAATCAGTGGAATTTTGAATTGTTAAGCTCAAGCTCATTTACACATCGAATTTTTTTCCAACAACTCTGAAGAAGGTTTCTTTGTCTTTTATTAATTCATTGAAAAGAACATGAAAAAATGGAAGAAAAAAAAATTCATGATACTTCACAAAATTAAAAAGTAAGGGACAAAGTGAACATTACTTTCCAATAAAAAATGGAAGTTCTATGCAAAGAATGACCTGGAAGAAAGAAAGAAAAATAAATAAATAAAACATGTATTCTAGAAAAATGTGTTTCGCCATTTTGAATGTGTGACTGGTTCGATGCCGAGTCTTTTCAGAATCTGAAGTAAATATTTCGAGAGCTGAAAGCACCAACTCTTTTGTTTTCAAAATCGATTTGGATTCTAACACGATTTTTTTCTGCTCTGTTTTTCTTCTGTTCCATTCCCTTTCTGCTCTTAACACCATCGAAAGACGGTTCCTAGCTTCAGAATGCAGGAAAATCGACATTCAGCACTGTTTTCGAACTGAAAGGATGCTGAATTCTTTTGAAGGAAGACATGGTGACGGAATCTATTTCGAAAATTTGATGACTCGACAAAAAGTTTTCTAATTTTCTTACAGCCTTTAAGTAATCTATAAAAATTGATAAATGTGACAAGGTTTATGAAATGGAAAAGCGAGTTTTCTATTTCAGAACAACTTTTGAACATTTTTGCAGAGTTATGTTCATTTAGTATTCTGTTGAAAGAAATATCGAATTTTATCTGGTTATTTCAATTTAAATATTTTCTTTTTTAAAAATAAAATTCATTTTCTTAATTAGGATGTACCAAAATTCATACCCAAGATGTAACCCTTTTAAAAAGTTACAGTATGATTGGTTTTTCGAAAACTATTTATTTTTACCTGCCTTCTCCTTTGAACACCAAGACTAACATAGATAGATGATGAGGAATATATAAGTCTTTTGATGAGAATATATAAGTAGATGATGAGGAAATCAAATCTTGCGTGAATTTCGATATATTCTATAGGACAGTATTGCTATTATATTCTTATTTAAATTATGGATATCAGTTATATTTAAATTAACTCTGTTTAGTACTTATTCAAAATTGAAAATTACAAAGAATAGTGATAAACTTTGAATAAAACCTTATTATCTTTCAAAAGGTACCATTTTCTTCCTTCTTTCATGCGTTATAAAAAATTCATTGTTTGCTTTCATGAAAAAAAATTTAAAACAGTCTCAATATTATACTGCAAAAGGTGATCTGTAGGAAACCAGCATAAATTATAATATGTGAAAGAATTGAAAAAAAATTAATAAATAAAAAATATAAAATTTTCAGCATCAAAATTAACTAAAGTTCAAAGTGCATTTGAACATTATCATTACTTTTTAATGTTAGAGATAACTGAATAAATTTCAGGAAATATATTTATCTTGCAACTTTAGATCTGTTACCGTAAATCCTAATGTTTTTTCTAAACCCTGCTTTTAAAATAAAACTTAATTTTATTTAAGTTAAATTCTATTATCTAATTTAATCATAATTGTATTCTGTTCTATTTTAGTTCTACATTCTTATTGACACTGTAGATATCAGTTTTTATTTCAATTCCTTCTGTTTCAGTACTGCTTCAAAATGGAAATTACAAAGAACAGTGACAACTTTAAAAAAAAAAAATGTTCTCTTTCAAAAGGAATCCTATTCCTTCTTTTTTATGTGTTATAAAAACCATTCATTGTTTGCTTTCATGAAAAAAAAAAAATGTTTAAAAGTCTTAATATTACACTTCAAAAGGTGATCTGTAGGAAACCAGCATAAATTATAATATGTGAGTGAATTAATTAAAAAAATTGAACCGGAACTTCTCATATGTCTTTCCAATACGATCATGAATGAATCGGTAGAAGTTATTAACTTCCAGATTAGCTGAAAAAACTAATTAAAAAAAAAACAGATAACTATTTAAGTATCTTTCTTTGTCATAAATGAAAGCTAATCATTGGAATTCTGAATTGTTAAGCTCCAGCTCATTTATACACATCTAATTTTTTTCCAACAACTCTGAAGAAGGTTTCTTTGAAAACTTTTATTTATACATTGAAAAAACATTAAAAAATGGAAGAAAAAAATTCATGATACTTCACCCAATTAAAAAGTAAGGGACAAAGTCGAACATTACTTTCCAATAAAAAATGGAAGTTCTATGCAAAGAAATGCACTGGAAAAAAAGGAAAAAAATAAATAAAACATACACCCTGGAAAAATGTGTTTCGCCATTTTGAATGTGTGACCGGTTCGATTGTGAGTCTTTTCAGAATCTGAAGTAAATAGCCCGAGAGCTGAAAGCACCGACTCATTTGTTTTCAAAATCGATTTGGATTCTAACACGATTTTTTTTTTTTTCTTTTTTCTCTGTTCCATTCCTTTCTGCTCTTAACACCACCGAAAGACGGTTCTGGCTTCAGAATGCAGGAAAAATTGACATTCCAGCATTGTTTTCGAACAGAAAGGATGCTGAATTCTTTTGAAGAAAGACATGGTGAGAATCTATTTCGAAAATTTGATGACTCGACAAAAAGTTTTTCTAATTTTCTTAGTGCCTTGTAAGTAATCTATAAAAATTGATAAATGTGACAAGGGATATGAAAATGGAAAAAAATTTTCTATTTCAAAGCAACTTTTTAACATTTTTGCAGAGTTATGTTCATTTAGTATTCTGTTGAAAGAAATATCGAATTTTATCTGTTTATTTCAATTTAAATATTTTCTTTTTTTAAAAATAAAATTTATTTTCTGAATGTTTACCAAAAATAAAAATTAATTTTTTTACAGTGTGATTTGTTTTCCATTCTGCCTTTCTTTGAACACCATTGAATGAATATTAAGTAGATGATGAGGAAATCAAAGACAAATATTTTAGGACAGTATTGCTATTATATTCTTATTTAAATTATGGATATCAGTTATATTTAAATTAATTTTTTTTAGTACTTATTCAAAATTGAAAATTACAAAGAATACTGATAAACTTTGAATAAAACCTTATTCTCTTTCAAAAGGTACCATTTTCCTTCTTCTTTCATGCGTTATAAAAAAAAATTCATTGTTTGCTTTCATGAAAGGAAATATTTAAAACAGTCTCAATATTATACTGCAAAGGTGATCTGTAGGAAACCAGCATAAATTATAATATGTGAAAGAATTGATTAAGAAAAAAAATATAAAATTTTCAGCATCAAAATTAACTAAAGTTCAAAAGTGCATTTGAACATTATCATTATTTTTAATGTTAGAGATAACTGAATGAAATTTCAGGAAATATATTTATCTTGCAACTTTAGATCTCTTTCAGTAAATCTAATGTATTTTCTAAACCCTGCTTTTAAAATAAAACTTAATTTTATTTAAGTTAAATTCTATTATCTAATTTAATCATAATTGTATTCTGTTCTATTTTACTTCTACATTCTTATTGACACTGTAGATATCAGTTTTATTTCAATTCCTTCTGTTTCAGTACTGCTTCAAAATGGAAATTACAAAGAACAGTGACAACTTTTGAAAAAAAAAAACTGTTCTCTTTAAAAGGAATCCTATTCCTTCTTTTTTATGTGTTATAAAAACCATTCATTGTTTGCTTTCATGAAAAAAAAAAAATGTTTAAAGCAGTCTTAATATTACACTTCAAAAGGTGATCTGTAGGAAACCAGCATAAATTATAATATGTGAGTGAATTAATTAAAAAAATTGTCCGGAACTTCTCATATGTCTTTCCAATACCAGTATGAATGAATCGGTAGAAGTTATTAACTTCCAGATTAGCTGAAAAAACTAATTAAAAAAAAACCAGATAACTATTTAAGTAACTTTCTTTGTCATAAATGAAAGCTAATCAGTGGAATTCTGAATTGTTAAATTCCAGCTCGTTTACACACATCTAATTTTTTTCTAACAACTCTGAAGAGGTTTCTTTGAAAACTTTTATTTATTCATTGAAAAAAAAAACATAAAAAAACGGAAGAAAAAAATTCATGATACTTCACCCAATTAAAAACGTAAGGGACAAAGTCGAACATTACTTTCCAATAAAAAATGGAAGTTCTATGCAAAGAAAGCACTGGAAGAAAGGAAAAAAATAAATAAAACATACACCCTGGAAAAATGTGTTTCGCCATTTTGAATGTGTGACCGGTTCGATTCTGAAGTCTTTTCAGAATATGAAGTAAATAGCTTGAGCTGAAAGCACCGACTCTTTTGTTTTCAAAATCGATTTGGATTCTAACACGATTTTTTCGGTTCTTTTTTTTTCTCTGTTCCATTCCTTTCTGCTCTTAGCACCACCGAAAGACAGTCCTGGCTTCAGAATGCAGGAAAAATCGACATTTAGCATTGTTTTCGAACAGAAAGGATGCTGAATTCTTTTGAAGAAAGACATGGTGTAGAATCCATTTCGAAAATTTGATGACTCGACAAAAGTTTTCTAATTTTCTTAGTGCCTTGTAAGTAATCTATAATAAATTGATAAATGTGGCAAGGGATATGAAATGAAAAAAGAAATTTTCTGTTTCAAAGCAACTTTTAACATTTTTGCAGAGTAATTTTATTATTTACTACATTCTGCATTCTGTTAAAAGTAGGGTCGAATTTTCTGTTTATTTCAATTTAAATATTTTTTTTTTTTTTTTAGCAATATGTCTAAAATAAAATTTATTTTCTTTATATACGTTGTCCATTCCATTTCTGTTCCATTGAATGTTAATACTTAATAAGACAAATTTTGGATGTTAATATCTTTGCAGAGGAGTAACAGCTCAATCAAGTGCAAAATTGGTTTTGAATGACCAGACATGGACACATGTGCAAAACTTCCAGAATCAAAGTGCTTTCGACTGATTCTTATGATCGTCAAAATTTAACTTTCTCTGTTAAATTAATTGCAATGATCGCTTTTTATGGAAGATTTTACTCTAATTTCAAATTTGCATTGGATATTTTTGTAAAGTGTGGTAGTTCAGAGTCTTTTAATCAAAGTACTTTGGCTACAGAGCAGCCACACGTTTTTATCTTGATTTTGGAGAAGCATTACTTTAAGTCAATGCCGTTGAAATTTTATACCACACATTTTTTATCTAGAAATGTATAATTACTAAAAAAATAAAGAGAAAAGTATTGAAATGAGAAGAAACTACAACATTAGAAAGAAGCCCACCATTTGATGGGTCTTGCAGTAATGACAATTCAGATGAAGGAATAAGGGGGAAAAAACAACTGATTACATGTTAAGAACAGTAAGAGGTCCTTTTTTATTCTTAAATAAAGAAAAATCTTACCTAAAAACATAATTTTAAAACCAAATTTCAAGTGTAAGGTAGATTATTGTAGTAATTTTTGAAATTTTAAGTATAAATTTGAGAATGTTTGGGAAGTGAAGTGATTGTCTAATATTCAGATTCTTGAAGAACCAAGGTGAGTTGGTGATCATCCGATGATTTCCATGTCTTCTGGATGATTTCCAAATTCATTTTTACTGCGGAGCCTCCAACTGAATTTGCATAAGTTATCATGGGACGCATTTAATATATGTAAATAAGCATTTTGTTATGAAGCGATAGGTTAGAGTTTCTATAAATTAGAGGATAGCTTTATTAAATTTAGATTTTTGTAACACAAGATAAAAGTTCATACGGTTACTTATTAGTTTCATTTAATTGACTTATCTTTATTAATCTAAATCAAAACATTTCTAACGATTTTCTACTTTATTTTATTTGAGAAACATCCCTTTTTTAGTGACCAGGAATAGTCTGAGAACGTATTTGGATCCCATTTTCCATGATACCTTTTTTTCGTGGTTGAAATATCTTGGTAGAATCTATCATCGTGTTCGTCGCTCACAGCGTCAAAATTTTTAGCAAAGATGTCCAAAGTGTAAATCCAGAAAATGTATTTTTCAGGGACATGTTGCGTAGCATGGCTTTATGATTTTGAAGAAGCTCTGAAACTAGATCTCCATAGTTTTCAACATTTCTATTGTCAAAAAAATTTAGTTGCATTAGACATTTTAAAAATTCTTCCATGAAACATTTTCACCCCATTCAAATTTTCAAATCCTGAATAAGCCTCTTATTTTGGACCTACAAATATGACATCTTTTATTTTAAACGCACTGATCCCATGGAATTTATTCTTTAAATAAAGGGAACCCAGACTACTTTTTCCATTGCCTCAACAAAATTTTTAATTAATCCGAGGTTGATAATTAACAGAGAAAGATATGCATGCTAAACAGTTAAAAGGGTTGATAAGTTAAGTTTTTATGTCCAAGTATAAGATTTCTTTTGTCAATTGTTTTTTGCAAAGTAGATTTTGCGATTTATGCTATCCCACTGGTGAAGAAACAACAAATGTATCCTGGTTGGAGTCCTAACAAAGGTGCTTTATCATTCAAATTACATCATATATTCCAAAATTGTTGTTGGTATTGTATTGTCGATAATGAAATCTTCATTTTGTCATATGTCTCATTTGGTTTGCTTAGTCTCTCTACGGTCATTTTGTGCACATTTTAGGTTTATTTAGGTTTTGCACATTTTAGGTTATTTAGGTTTGTGCAATTTAGGTTTATTAGGTTTGTGCACATTTTAGGTTTATTTAGGTTTGTGCACATTTTAGGTTTATTTAGGTTTTGTTCACATTTTAGGTTTATTTAGGTTTGTGCACATTTTTAGGTTTATTTAGGTTTGTTCACATTTTAGGTTTATTTTAGGTTTGTGCATTTTAGGTTAGGTGCACATTTTAACAAGAATTCCTAACCACTCACAAACATCCATGCCACCGGCAGAAATTCAAATCTGAGGCCTGTGGTACCAAAGGCCAGAGCACTAGTCGATTAGCCTTGAGGTCGCATATATAGGTATCCTTCATATGGGCTTCAAAGGCAAGAGGATTCGAATTTCTTTCCTTTTCAATATGAAGAAGCACACATTTTAACTTTAAACTGTGTTTAAAAACCTCCATTTCTTAGCATCATGGTCTTCTTACTCATTTATTAATTAATCAGTACAATACATTAAATTGCCTGCTAAGGAGAGCAAGCTTTGGGGGTCTTGTACCTGTCTACGATAAGAAGAACTTGCAGTTCATAAGAAGATTCTAGTCTTTACTCTAGACCAAGTGTCTCCAAACTTTCCAGACTTACGATCATACTGTTTACTTCAGTAAGTACCAAGGGCCAAAACCGTTTTAATTTTTTCTGCCATTATCTATAATTTCTTGACTAGTCACTGAGTACGCGCTCTGAGCGAGCATACGCTTGCCTAAATTCGCTGGTTCAATTACTACAATCTCTTTTAATAATTGGTACAAGTAAAATTGATCCACAACTACAAACTATTGTCAGTGAAAAATCACAATTACATAAATCTCATTAGTATTTTTTTACAAGTGGATACCCGCGGTTTCATTAGCATTAATTTAGCTTTTCCGTTCCAGAGGTATTTTCAGGATAAAAATGTTTGATTCAGGATATATACATCCCAAACATCGATGTACATACACATGTGATACTCTTTACCCCAACATAACTATCCAGGGTAACCGCGGGATGATCACAAGTTTATAATGTTAGTGGGATTCATTTCAATTATTTGTAAGTTGTTATGCTTAAGTTAAATTTTCTGCATATTATGCTTGTCCTTTAGCTTTACCTAGCAAGTCAATAAGACCGAGTTATTATCATTCTGTGTTATTTTATCCAACTTATTACAGCAACAATAAGCTATCCGCTGTCGCGGGCCGGATTGATGACACTGGAGGGCCGGATTTGGCCACGGGCAGTAGTTTGGAGACCCCTGCTCTAGACTCCAGTTATTCTGCCTGATTCTCTAAAAATTTAAAAAAATACTAGATCATTAAGCCTCATTAACTATATAAGTCTCAGTAAACATTACCTCGAATTCTGGGTCTTCAATGTCGTTTTTTCCTAAGCTTAATTGAATGTCTTCATTGCTAAAGTTTTCTGAATGTAAATACCCACTTAAAGGTGGAGTTGAGATTGGATATTTGACGCTGTGAAAAACAAGTCTGACAGCTGTAGGAAGTTGGTATATTTAAAGATCTTCTTGTTCGTGCTCGTTATTTGGGCAATTTTTGTAATGCAGAAATAACATTCCATGGACTAGTTTTTGCTATTAGTTAATGCTATTGGAATTGGAAATGACATATGTTTCTGTTGTTGTTTATTGTTTTCCCACTTGATAAACAACAACATCAGACCAAGTCCATGAACCCGTGTATCGAATAATGAAAAACTGCTCCAGGACCATGATAAAGTGTAAAAATGCAGCTTCATTTTGTGTTTGACCCTTCCTTTACATAAAAACCCTGGGCACCCAAAGGGAGAAGTCTGACTTTACCACACTCGGCAATATTACCGTGCACTGGGTATCTGTTTCAATCGCCTTTTACGACATGCATTGGGATATTGCGGGGCTATTCTACCCGGGCCCACACGGGGGCAAAAGTTTCTATATTATGTTACACCAATCACTAAATAACGTTACATATGATGCGCTACAAATATGAAGGGCTTTGTGATTGGGAACAAATTTGATATACGAAAGTTCATTAGCCTTTTTTATCAAGGGAGAACTATTAATTATTTTAGAGCTTTGAATTTAGTTCAATAATTGTAATATAATTGTTTGTATGGCTTTCACAATTTTTGCTGCATATTAAGAAGAACACAAATAAAACTTGGATCGTAAAATTTTTGTAGTGATTAATATTACGTTTTAAATAAGAATAAAAATTTATTGCATAGCTTACCAAGCAATTTGAAAAACAAAAAACACTTTTTTCTACTAAATATTGTTTTTAATGATTCATTACTAACATTTAGTAAAAACATAATATATAAAACAACATCTCAACATATCAACAGATCAAATTAAATGTCATTCCTTGTGGACACTGCCTATATCAATAACAATATAATATGCATAATAACATCCAAAACCTAGCAATGTTTTTATTTCTTTTTTAAAATTAAATGAAAGTAGTCTCTAAAGTGGTTGTTCGAATCAAATTAAATGTCATTTCTTGTAGACACAACCTAAATGAATAACAACTTAATATGTACAATAACACCCGAAACCTAGCGATGATTTTTTTTTTAAAATTATGTTGTTTTTTTAAATTAAAATTACGCAATGTATAAAAACGCATAATTGCTAATGGCAATGCTTTTTTCTAGATAAATCAAATTAAATGGGGTTCTACAAATCAAATTAAATGCCATTCCTTGTAGATAGAACCAACGTATATAAATAACCACATAATATGTATAATAACACCAAGATTTTTTTTTTTTTTTTATTAGATGAAAGAAGTTATTAATTTCGTTCTGCTAATCAAATTAAATGTCCTTCGTTTTAGACACAACCCATATTAATAACAAGATAATAAGTATAATAACATACAAAACATAGTAATGCTTTTTTTTTCTTTTTAAATTAGATGAAACACCACTAATGTGGTTCTACAAATCAAATTAAATGCCATTCCTTGTAAACACCACTCATATGAATAACAGCAGCAATTTGAATGTTATTATACATATGAATAATATGTATAATAACATTCACACATAGCAATGTTTTTTTAAATCAGATGAAACATTACTAATGCGGTTCTACAAATGAAATTAAATGTCACTCCTTGTAGACACCACCTATATGAATTCCGCAGACGAGTCACATCTATCCGTCAGATTAACTGAAAAACAATCCGTACTAAACAAATAACGTGGAAGTGCCTCCAAATAGTTTTGTGAAGCACATCAAGATTCCAATTCAGTCAACACTTGATAGAAATTAGGTGGACAACATTCCCTCGATTTCCAATTAAAGTCTTAAATTCCCCCTTTACGCCGGGCAGCCATTCGTCTAATTTAAATTAGCCAACTGAAATGTAGCATGGCTTTGTCCCCCACCAATCGGAATTTCGTTGCAATTGGTCTTCTGTAAGAAGGATCGATGGCCGCCTGCGACAACGAGATTTGATGCGATACAGATTTCCCGATACGTTAATCACGGGCTATTGATATCGGCATCGGCGAAAGCTGGTTAAAATTCATCTCGACTGTCTGAGTATGTGTCTCTGTTTGGCTTTTTAAATACAGGTGCGATTGAATTTATTGCTAGAATCATTGATGTGAAGCTTAGGATGAATAGCAATAAAAAACTTTAGGGTTCCAAATAATTATAAATACTTAATAAGACTTGTCATATAATATATATATATATATATATGGTTGTATTGGTGAAAGATGGTTATTAAACTCATGTGGACTGTCTGGTTTCTGTTCGGGATTTTAATAAAATTCATCACACCTTTATTTGTACAGGTGTAATGGATTTTATTGCTTGAATCATTGATATGAAACTTAGAATGAATAGCGATAAAAGCTATTCAATATTGCTTCAATCATTGCTATAAAGTAATTAGTCTTCATGAATTCCAAATAAAAAATAAATACTTGTTCAGACTGTCATATAATATGACAGATATTTGAAATTCATTTAGCAACTTTCTTATCTAATAATCAAATATATTTTAATAGCATAAAAAGTATCTATCCACATATTTGACACGTTCACCCCTGCTAGGGATAAAAACTCGGAAAACTCCCACCAGGTAGTCCGACAATAGAGGCAAGATACTGAACTTTATAGATTCTATCGAGTCTCCACGTATTTGAAACAGTGTCTACAACAAAGCCGCTCACGGATTAAACCTCAGTCCTAATTCTCCCGACTGCGTGATTTTTATTTACATAAATGCTTCAATAAATGATGTTAATGTTAAAGCTCTAGAGAATGCCAGGTATTAATTTCATTTATCTTATTATTTCTTATTTTATTTGGTCGACAACAACCTCTAGACCATGTGGAAGAGCCCGTGTGTGGTCTCAAGGACAGGGGGAAGTGAGGGGGTTTTTGTTGTGATGGATCACTTGTGGATTTTGTTGTGATGGTAGAAATATAATTTGGGTCCGTGTCGCTGAAGAAAGTGATCAGTGCCGGGGGTCAAATTAGGCGGAACTACCCCCACATTTGCTTTTATAGTATGAGAGAAAACCTGGGAAAACCCCACCCCCACCAGGTAGTCTGACGAACGAGGCAAGAGCCTGAACATCACAATTATCATCGATTCTCTTCATTTTTCAAAACAATGTCTACAACAAATCCGCCAGCTGATTAAACATCAGCCCTACTGCTCAAGCGTTCGGTGCCACCATGTTTCGTGTGCAAATCCTGTATGTTTTTAATGGTTCGGAATCCACTTTAAGCGGGTAGATCCCGGTCTCATATGACTGACTCGTGTCACAGAGCCCAATCAGACTTCTTCTCACCCAAAAGGAACCCGTAAAGGAACATCTCAGGTCCAGGGCATAGTGATGTGATGTGGTGTAGTTGTAGTACTAGCCCTAAT
Source organism: Caerostris extrusa (assembly GCA_021605095.1). Classification (NCBI taxonomy): domain Eukaryota; kingdom Metazoa; phylum Arthropoda; class Arachnida; order Araneae; family Araneidae; genus Caerostris; species Caerostris extrusa. The sequence continues at coordinate 161,337 of BPLR01007610.1, forward strand.
TCTCACCAGCGACGCACTTTGCCACTGAGCCAAGAGTCGTGCGAGAGGTATTACCTTAATTGATTATATACATTTGAGCCATCGGTGTGTATAAATATCCCAATCTTCAATATTAGGCTACCACCTAGTAGTTTGAACATTTCTTTTATTGTAAAATTTCGAATTGTCTGACTCGTGGACGCTGAGGTTAGCGTTCAAAATTAGCGTGTACGAGGACTCTGGTTCAAATCCATAGTCTGCAGTCGCTATTTAAAAAAAAAAATAAGGAGTTACGATAGTGAATATGATAACGTTGGTAAAGCATTGCATATATTACAAAACGGCTATATGGAGTTCTGCTCTGCAACAAGAAAAAGCAGGGAAGTTAATTCTAAAATCCTCAAGGAAGATAGCATAATTCCGTATATGCTTTATTTCTCCACTTTTTGGTTATTTGTAGTATTTATAAGTGAAATAAGAAAACCACTGATGTAAAATAAAAAACAAGTAATAAAAAAAAATTAAGTCTATATCTACTTTTTTTCAGTATATTAAAGAAAGTAAATAATTTTCATTTATTCTTTTAAGTTTATCTGGCGCCATCTATTGGTAGATATATGCAACTTAAATTTAAAAAACATTAAAATTAATTAATTAAATTTAATTACTGAATTAATGTTTGAAAAACTGTATTAACATCAAGTGCCATCCACTACAAGTTCAAAAAAATTATTTCATTAAATTTTGGATGAATAAAATATATTTTATGAAAGATTGGAAATTTGAACAATATATTTATAGGGAGAGTGTGAGCTAATATAAGGAATTGAATAAGTATGACATTAATTTCAGCAGCTGTAATCGTGATTTCTCCTACGCAACCATGTTGCCTTCTACGCACTGCAAGAGCGCCTTTTGTAGCATTAAATATACATGATCAGTAGGAATCGAGACTCTCACCGAAGAGGACGTACGGCGCAACCGGCGCTGTCATTAGTTACAATATCTCATCCTGAGAGGTTAATATGTTACCTGTATATAAAATTAAATATGTTACCTGTATATAAAATTAAATATGTTACCTGTATATAAAATTAAATATGTTACCTGTTGTGAGTTAAATATTATCTATCTTTAATTGTGGTGTTTATCTTGCGTTTTGTGCTTATAAATAAAGCTGTGTATAAAGCATGTGTTTGCACCCAACCACACCCAGATCCAGCTGAACAAATCATCGACGAACACAGCTGAATTAGAAAACAAAAGTAAATAAATTAAATAAGAGCCGCCAAAATTTGTGTTGGTTAGAAAAGTAGGTAATTGGCTTCAACATTTCAACTTTTAAGTTCTTTAAATCCAGTCTTTTCCTTTATAAGACCTGTAAAAGGAATCAATTAGAGTGAAAAAATATTCCTCAGTTTTATTTTTATAATAAAGTGACATTGCAAATTAAATTATCTTTCTGTCAATTATTTTTAAAGTTTTAAAACGTATGTATCGTATCGTATTTTTTTTTTTGTATCAAAAGTGTTCAAAAGAGCGTTATGTAAAGATTAATATAAAAGTAAATCCTATTCCTTTTTCACCAATCTAGTTACAAATTATTTTCTATTGCTTTTACGTGTCCATATACATTTAAAGTATTTAATCAATAAATTGTTATTTGCTGATTTACCAGTTTCTATAAATAAACATTTGATAAAACATAATGATCGTGTAGTAAGTAATATTTAATTTTTGAGCAATTTAGAAGTTATCGACTGTGTACAAAAATGCTTTTTAGTAGATACGTTTGTATTTAATATTCCAATTAATATTGATTTTGCAGGCGAAAATTATTCTTTCCATTTCATATTTTATTATTAATTACTTTTATAAAGAATGAAATACGGTTTGAATTCTGAACCTTATTTTTTAATAAAATTAATTTAATAGTTTGCATTTAATTATATATATATATATATTTGATATCAGAAATGCTTATCAAACAATAATAATTAATTCCTATAGTTGCTTTTGAAAAATAATAAAGGATATTATCCAGAGTACCTTTACGTATGTTTAAATTATGAAATTTATTCAAATAATAATTTGTTTAATTGCCAGTCCCTATTCTTAAGTATTTAAACATTTTTTTTAATGTATTCGTTAAAATTCAATAAAAAAATAAATTCTAAAATTGTTTCTAATTTCTGAAATTGATTAAATTTACTGTTTTTAAAGCCATATTATAGTAAGCTAACAGTAAAAAAATCATTTAATATTGCAGTAAATGTGTATGCGAAATATATGCTTTAAAATAAGAAGTTATATTTCTTTTTTATTATAATTGTTTTCTATTTGCAATGATTGGAAATTGTTTTAATCCTTATATTTATATTTAAATATTCAATATGAATTAATATTTTTAAATCTTAATAATTACAAGTATTTAATTAACTAAGTAATTGAATATTAATAGACTTAATTTTAAAATTATCATTATTACGGTATTAAAGCATACACATTATACTTATATGGTTTTGTTAATTTTAAATCAAATAAGACATTTTGTTGTAGTTAAAAGGAAATTTTAAAATTAAAAAAATATATTAAAAATAAATTACTTACTTTTTTAATACCGCAAGAATAAGCCCGATAATGAAAGTATAGAAAAAGATAGCTCCATTTTTAATATTAATTAAACAATTTTTTTATAGAAACTGTAATTAGAATATTTTAATGATTCAATTTTTTCATAAAGATTTTACTTAATAGCACAAAATAATTTTTGAATGCTAGATAAACAAATTTTATTTTTGTATCATCTAAATAAATTATAAAATAAACTGGAACCTTGCTTCCTGGCAAGAGCGCCCCCTGTGTCGTTCTTGCGAAATAGTCAATAGGTCTCGAGACTCTCACTCGAGAGGAAGTTGAGCGCACTTCTGGGCTCCCACTCAGAAATGTTTGGTTTGTCTACAGACTCTCATACCGAGATGAAGTACATTTAGATCAAACTTCCGCATTAGTTGGTCCACAGACTCTCATCCGGAGATGATGTACTTTCCGTACAATCCTACACAACACTTTTTCCAAAGCTATAATAATCTAAATTTATTTAAATCTGTTAAATATATTTGTGTCTATTTATTGTGTCTAATTGTATGTATGTGATATTTATATGCGAGTAAATAAAATTGATTTCTGAAGCTTGTGCTTCAAGTATCTCAACCTCACCCACCTATACACTACAAAAGTAATTTCCGTTTAATGAAAATTTAAATATTTGTTTTTATGGAAAGGGGTAAATAAAGACATTTAATAAAGCCTATATTAATAATAAACTTAATTAATTCAACATTTTGATTAAGTAATAAAAACTTCAAATTATTCGTTTGTAAAAATAATAAAAAATATTCCCATTCAAAAAAAAAAGATATAAATGTTTCCATATTTATATTGTATAGTTATGAAGTTATAAAAATTATATTTACTCACTTTTAATTAGTTTCCATCTAAAAAAAGAATTTTACTTTCTCTTAAAAAGAAAAAAATGATAAGATATAGTTTTAAGTAATTAGTAAAGTTAAACATATTTTAAGCATAAAAAGAAGATAAAAAAGAAATTAAAGAATACATATACTTTTCGTAAAGTATTTATGGTAGAAATAAAAAGTGTACTTATTCAAAGTGTGTTGAAAAAAATTATGTAATTTATTCCCCGATACTTTTTTTATGAATATTTACGTTGTTATTAATTACAAATTTATTTTAATTTCAATTTATTTTTATATTTATTTCATTTATATTCTAATTTATTTTGAAATTTACATAAAAAAAAACGTCTTTAAAAGAGATTTTATTTTATAAGTGTTTAATAATTTATTTTTCATTCTTTTGTTCATTTATATGTGATTCAAATAATCCCTCCTATTTTATGTATGTATTGATTGTTTTTGTACTTAATTATAATTAATCTGTAGGATTTTTAACATTTCCAATCAGGATTCTGAAATTCTGTACAATGGTTCCCAAAACCTTTTAGGTCTTATGGCATGATTTCTTTATGATTATGGTAGCATGATTTATTACATATTCTTTATGGTATGATTTCTATTTCATTAATTTATTTAATGATTTTCGTAGATGGCGGATCATTTCGCAACACTGTAGAGTCATTAATTAATTGAAATTTGGAATAATTTGGGCTATTAATTAATATAATAAAACATCCGAATTTAATCAACAACATTTAGTAAGAAAATTAACACAAAATCTGGACTTAGTAACGATTACAAATAACCCAAAATGTTAACTAAATGATCACTTCTCTGTTCCTTAGTTAATTGCGGACCCTGATTTGTGAACCATTGACTTAGAATGTAAGTAGTAGTGGTGGTTTTTGTTGTTTCTTATCCCACTTGACTGGCCAAGCCCACGAGCCCATACGTACTCATGATTGAAGGGGAAGAAGCAGCTTCTGTTGTGATGGAGCACCCGTAGGTAGAAGTCTGACTTTGGCTCCGTGACGCTCTTACAGTCATAGGAGACCGGGACCTACGGCAAAAAGTAGATTCCCGAACCACCACAAACATCCATGGGCACCCCGAGTTCGAACCCGATACTTGTGGTACCGAGAGCCAGAGCGCTAGCCACTCGGCCAGCAGGCCTCTATGTAAGCATTTAATGCATTAATGATAATTTAAACATATCAGTCTCAAAAAAATTTAAGAAATCAAGTTATGTCTTCAGGAGAAAGAAAACGTGTGGTCAAGATGTATAAGACAGGACACAAAATTTAAATCGGCTGTACAATATGGACATCTATAACATTTTTAATCCTCTTTTGTAGGTCCAAATATTCACAATATTCTGACTTTTTACATTGAGAAATCAAATCGTGCTGTATTTGGCGGGATTTTTTTGTTATACAGCAACTATTATTAATCGCTGACACAAAAGCTGATGGCATAGAACTTACGATTGCGCATATAGTGCATGCGTAAAATTTCGTATCTGCTATTGCGCAAACGCGATTTTACCCATGTTATTATCTAGAACTATTAATGGGATTATTTATGTTTTAAATATGTCATTTTTAAGCCCATTAAATAATATGAATTTTTTTTTTTATAGTTTTCTTACTTAAAAAAAGTAATCTGCTGATTTTGATAAAAAATTTTTTTAAGTAATACAAAGGAACTCAAAAGGATTGCACTTATAAACATGGAAACTTTCACAAAAGAATTATAAAATTTTTAGAAGATTAAAGTATTTCATACAAAAAAATCAGTTTTTATCTAGTAGTGATTAAATCTGTGTCAAAAGAAAAAAGTATGTTTAAAAATATGTTTTTTCATTCTTTTAACATTGAATGTAAAAAAAAAAAAAATGACTAAAAAGCTTAAAATTTCAGATATTTTTTATTATTACTATTCTCTAAAATGTTGATGCATTAATACTTTTAAATATGAAAATATAAGATCGTAAAGGTCGTAAATTAGTCTTATATTTTTATCTAAAAGCTACAAAACTTTAATTATCTTCATAATAGGTTAGTTAAAATCAAAATGCATTAGAGTAAAAAAAAAGTTTAAAAATATTAAATTTAAAAAAATTAATAAATTATGAAAAGCATTATTGTATACAGTATAATAAGAATCATGGATTGATTTTATAAAAAAAAATCAGGTCATCTTATGATTTTAAATCTACATAATTTTCTCTCTTTTTTTTGTTTGTGCTTATGATTTCCATTTTTACAGTAAAATGAAAATTTGAGTTAACGCATAATTTTTTTCATCGATATGAATTTCAGTAAGTTTTTTTTTATCATGGAGATCTGATTATATATATCATAACATTATAACTTATGCATACTAATATAAAATGTTATGGTTTTGAAAGATGAAATAGTTTGCTTTTATGACAAATCACAGTATAGCTGTCCTTAATTTTAATGCAAATTGTTAGATGTGTTTATTTTCTTTCTAAAATTATAATCTATTTAAATGCTATAAATAAATATAAATAAGTTAATTCAAATGAACTGTTACATGTGTTATAATTTTTTCCTCAATGTTTATTACTAACTAGCAGAACCCGATATAAGTTGTCCTGACAAAAATAAAAAATGCATTGTAAAAAAATTACATATCGCGAATATATTCTTCGTGTTCCAATATATGTACATACTAATTTTAATGTATATCGTTTGAAAGACATATAATATTGAAATCTTACCGCTTATATAACATGTTAAAAGTAACATATAAATTTTAGCGTAGTCTATTTAATAATTGTCAATGATAACAAACTATTACAATTTATTTCCAGCAAAGGCAAAATCTTTTTTCACGAATTCAGGAGATTACGTTTGTTAATTAATTAACAAATTATAAAAAAATGAACACAGGTAAAAGTAAAAATTAAGCAAAACTTTGTCATAGGTAATTTTTAAATTTAAATTTTCTGAAAAATACAAACAAATAAAAATAATATTTTTAGAGATAATTGATTTGAAGACGAAGGGACAATATGTGTAAGCAAAACATAAGAAGTTCTGTTTTCTTAAGATTCATTAAGATTCTACATTTAGGTTCAAAAAAAATTTCCATTTAACTTAGATTCAAGTTACATCATTGAAAATAAAGGACTTATGTGAGGACAATGAATTTTTTTAATCTATTTCTTAATTCATTATTTTTTTTTACAATTTTACTTCTATGAAAAATAGTTTCGAAAGAAAAAAATTTAAAATATTACCAAGCACACTATACATAAAAGTAATATGTGCGCTTGAAGTTTTGTATTTCATTAAATTTAATATTTGAGAAGCAATTTTTTTTTTAATTAACATTTCTTTATCTAATGTGTTGCCAAAAGTATTTAACATATAAATAAATATAAAATTACTTGCTTATAAATAAATTACTCTTATTTTTTTTTTTATTTTAAATTAATTTTCAAAATCTTTTGTTCAAAAATCGTCACCAAAACAAATCACGAACAGAAAATGATGTCAATGTTCTTTATGCATTCACATTCACCATTTCCATCCGTAAATTGTGTTATTATATAAATAATTTCCTTGAAATTAAAATGAAAGTATTTTGAATTTTCTTATAACTCTGTGCTTTTTCAATTCACTTATTATGCATTTCATACGTTCTGTTATTTAAAACTCAAAGTTATTATTTATAATTCGAAATTATATTTATTTAAATTACTTTGCGCATATAAATAGATTAAATAATTGAGTGCACTATTATTCATTAAGTCTATTTTGAAATAGATTTAATGAATTAGAAATTAATTTAAAAATTTTTGATGTTTATATATATATATATACATTATTTTATATTATATTTATAGTGAGATAAATAAATAAATATATACATATTTATCGATTTGATTTGATTTATTTCTTGATATATAAATACAGAGTGATTATAATTAAAGTCCCACTTTTCAAAATGCTGTAAAATAAGAACCATTTGTCACAATAAGTTAAAATTTGAACTTAAAATACTTGAAGAAGGGAGAAACTGTACGGCATCAGAAAATATTTCGAAGTGCATTAATAGATAGCGCTGTGAGCTGCATAAAGAAATTGAATTCGGGTGATAGTGATATTTGAATCGAAATGACAACGTATTTGGCATAAGTTGCACATTAAACCAACTGTAGAGTTCCATGTGCTTGATTGTTTCGGTTTTTGGCGAATAAAATGACTTCCTCGTCATTCAATTGTTATGACACAGCTACCCCACAGTTAGTGAAAAGCACATCCACCACGGCAAGGTAATACCAGATTGGATGGAAAAAATCGGTGGAACATTTTTTTTTTTTCCATACTGTTTCCCCCTTCTTAAAGTTTCCTCAGTTCAAATATATATATATATATATATAAAATATAATACACTATATATATATAACATAAATTGTTGCTATACATTAATTTTCATATTATTTCAATGAGATAGTTTTGAATGTCTTGGTTTGTGTTCAAATTATATGTTTGTTCAAAACTCTAGAAAAATTTTACCATATTAATAATGATTAATTAATACCACAAATTAGATAAACATATTTAAAAATATATATTTTCTATAAAAAATTTTATTTTATGAAGCAATTTAAATAATTACTCACATATTATCTAAGATTGCAATGCACTAGAGGTACCATAATTTATGAAAAATGATTTTTATTAAGAAAAAAACAACCTTTATTTACGAAACGTTAACCACGCATAGGAAAAACTACTGATTACTGAAATTAGTTTTATTTGTGATATTAATCTTATTAATTTTTTATATAATTAAGCTAAACGCTTTGATAGAAATTGCTCAAATATATGTGGTCTTTCGTTCCAATAATTAATTAACTGTTTCGGAATTAAGATCTTCTCTGCATAAAAAAAAGAAAATGTCATCTTTATTATTCAGCATAAAACCACAAGAGTGTTATTTTCTGAATCTTATCTCGTAAGCTTTGTGCTTAATGCATCAATAGTGGCAATTATGTCAAAGACAAAAAACATAATTAATGAATTTCTTCCTTACTTAAGCAGTAATCTCTGGGGGAATTTCCTTTTTGACGTATGTTGGAAAAAAGAAGATTTACGTCATCTTTATTAAAAAGAACTGACAAAAAAGAGAACTTAAGAATCTAGAATACTTTTTGTCTTAGGTTTTTAGAATTTAATATCAGAACTAAATTAAAAGAATTCATAAAATACCCTGCTCATTTGTGATAGTTCATTTTAAAACGCCAAAACACACAAACACATAAAAATAACTGTGCTGATTGAACTTTAAATGTTTGTTGAAATCCTTTTTTTTTCATATATGAAAATAGTTCAAATATTATTATTTTTTATTTAAAGAATAATCATTTTCCAAATACAATATGAAGTAGACATTCGGATGTCATGAATGTAAAAGATATTATCACATTGTGTATTATAGAAAATAAAAATTTATTAATTTTTATGTTGCTTTTTAAGTTTATATATATATATATATAACATTAAAATTTATATATTTTTATTTTCAATAATACATAATGTGATAATGTCTTTCAAACTCCTTATGACATCCGAATGTCTACTTTATATGTTGTATTTTGAAAATGATTATTCTTAAATAAAAAGAGATAATATTTGAACTATTTTCATCTATGAAAAAATGGATTTCTACAAACATTTTTTTCTTGTGTGTATATATATATCTATTTTCTTGTGTGTGCTTGTGTGTGATTTTCTTGTGTGTCTTGTGTGTATTATATATATATATATATATATATATATAATATTTCAAAGAGATACTTCATTTTGAAGCATGCCTTCCTATTGTATTTGATACATATTTTAGTTCAAATATCTTATAAATGTTTTCCCTCTATTTTTTCAGTCAACATTGGTATAAAATGTACTGAAGTGAGAAATTCCATTTTCTAGAACTGAAACCAAATATATTTATCTTGAGTTAACTTTTAGCAACTGAATTTCAAATTAATTTAAAATGTTTTCTAATTATAAATAATGAATGATTCTGTATAAAAGCGTTTCTTATAAATATAATTAATAGTCGTAAATAATGAGTTAGCCGTTTTTGGATAAAGAAATATGTTTAAGTCCCAGTTCATAAACAAAAAAAATAATTTCTTTTTATATAAAACCCTTATTAGACCTGTTTTGGTCTATGGCTCTGAAATTTGACTTTTGGCAAGATCTGACGAGGCCCATTTGGATATATTTGATTATTGATATTGAAGATTTTGAATTGATTTGATATTGAAGATTTTAAGGGTTATTCTTGGATTTGCTTGTGAAAGTGATTGTTGGAGAATACAGTACAGCACATACATTTATAAATACTATAAAGACCTAGATATTATAAAAAGTTTATTATTATTGATAGATTAAACTTGGCTGCTCATGTACTTAGAATGAATGATTTAAACCCTGTAAAGAGACACGTTTTGGCAAAGCCACAGAGACAAAAGAGGAAGAAGACGTCCCAAGATAGACTCATTTGAAAAAAGATTTTGCTCTACTAAGGGTTAAAATTGAGGACCCTTCTCCCCCAGAGAAATGCTTGGAAATATCTTCAAAGAAAGCTTTAACCCACTATGACCTGTCGTGCTATTGATGGTGAAGAAATAAGTTAAGAGTAATTCTAAAGCACATACCTAAATTTTTTTCGAAGGACTGAATAATATCCGGTGTAATAATAATATAGAATGTTCAGTATGTCATACGAAAATATGGATAAAATAAATGTGTCTGAAGTTGAAATTTGCAATTTTATTTGTTATTTTATTAAAATATTTTCACTTATTACTAATTTTAGTACAAACACACAAAATGAACATTAAAACTAAGAAAGATATTGAAAAAAAGAAAATTTAATTTTTAAAAACTTTTCCATAGAAATTTTAAATTAAAATTCAGTATCAAAAATTCAGTATCAAAAATTCAATATCAATTATCAATATCTATATCGAAATTTGAATCTTTTGCTAGCTCATTGAATAAATCGAGTATTTACGCCAACTTCAATATTTTGTTTTATTTAATAAAGCTAATTTATTTGCATGCTCCTATGCTTTTCAAATAAATTTAAGATTTCGTAAGAGTTGAAAAAAAAAAAAATCATTCATTTACACATGATGTGTCTGGTAGAATGGTAAATATTTGTAGTAAGAAATAAATATTTATTTTGGTTTTCCAGTGCATATAGATTGCTTGAGGATAAAATTTTAAAATGATTACTTGTTTTCCATTAAATTTTCCACTGAATTTTCCTCACAAGGAAACAGCATAATCGTAACCGTAACCATATAAAAGTGATATCAGTTTCGTAATTTTTAAAACATTGAATCTTCATATTCGTCAAAGTATGTTCTGTTGTATTTGAAAAGACATAAATACTAAAAATTAATCGCCTTTTTTTTTTTTATCATTTACATAACGAAATCATAAAGAAAATTACTCAGTTATGTCGTCGTAGAATTAGTTTATTACAAGCAAATATTTTTATTTTTAGCTGATATAACTAGCTTTTTGACATCGTGTTGAAAATGATTATTTATAACTGTCTCTTAAATTCTTCAATAGATTCTGTAAATGTTTTTAAATTTCAATCTGAGTATTTTATATTGAAAATTCAAAATCTATATGCTCTTAAAATAATGCCTTGAATGCTTGAATTTAATTTAATTTAATACAACTCTATATAGGCTCCAGTTTCGAAAAGCTCATCAAGAAGGTACTCGATCTTTTTGCCATATAAAACTTAACATGTTAGACAAGAAGTTGAGGAGAGTATTATCTGGTATAGGAGATAACCGGTATTATGTTTATCATGCATAGGACAAAATGTAAGGGACATGACTAATCTAAAACAAAGGACCACTGATGGCATTGCCATACATGATGAGGGTATGCTACAGAGAATAGTGCAAGATATTCAATAGCATCTCCACGTGCAACTAATGTTTGGTATATGGGCATGCATTAAATTAAATGAGGAAAAAATTCTTAATGCAAAATGAAACATACATATTTTTTTTCCTTATTTAATTTTGATTTAATTTAATTTACTTCAACCCTATATGGGTTCTAGTTGCAAGAAGATCATTAAAATGGTACTCGATTTCTTACCATATAAAACTCGGTAGAAAGAAATTGAGGAAAGTCTTATCTGGAATAGGAGATATCAGGATTATGTTTATCGTATATTGGATAAACTGTGGAGGGCATCACTAATCTAAGCAGAGGACCACTAATGTCATTGAGATATTTGATGAGGGTATGCTACAAAGAACAGTACAAATTATCCAATACCATTTGGATGTGCTGAGTACAATTAATGTTTAGCTTATAGGCACGCATTAAATTAAATGAGGAAAAACATTCATTATAAAATGAGAAGTATATATTTAATTTTCTCGTATCTGTCTTTTCATTTGACATTTGACTATCTGTCTTTTTTATTCTTAATAAATTTTGAGTTGTGAAAGGATTTAATGTATTTTTGCTGTAATAAAAATTGTTATTTTTAATGCAAGCAAAGTGAGGGATATTTGAGTAATATATATATATAATATAATAATAATATAAGTAATATCGTTGTTGCTCTAATGCAGCGAGCAGTACAGAGACAGTTAATCTTTATGCCATACGCAAGGGTGCGTCGCTGTTACTCATTTAGCCCCACCCACAGGGTGCGTGTAGCTTACAGATATGCTACGTACGAGAGAAACACTACTCCCACAACGCTCTGCGATCATATTTGTCCGGGAACTACTTTTTAACGTGGATTTGAACCAATGCAAACACCCATGGAAGCGCTGGGACTTGAACCCTAAACTTGTGGTACCGAATGCCAGAGAGATAGCCACCATAAAGCCCCTACTATAAAGACTAGTAAGTGTAACAACTATACGACAAGTAAGTGTGGCTATAAATACTAGTGAGTGTAACAACTATACTACAAGTAAGCGTGACTATAAATAAACTAGTAAGTGTAACAACTATACACACTATACTACAAGTAAGTGACTGTAGCAAGTAAGTACTAGTCAGTGTAATTAAGCAAGTATAAGTACTAGTGTAATTACTATACACTATAAGTACTAGTAGTAGTACTAAGTAAGTGTAATTACTAGTAATAACACAAGTAAGTGTAAGTATAAGTACTAGTATATGTTTAATTACTATACACTACTATAAGTACTAGTAAGTGAAACTACTATACTACAAGTAAGTGTAACTATAGCAAGTAAGTGTAAGTGTAACATGTTTCTTCTACAAATTCCTGTAAATAATTTTTTGTTCTGAGGAAAAAATAGAGTCGGTATTTGAATATTTAAGAAAAAGTATTCTTTATTACTAAGAATTTTTTAAAATGCCTATAAATACCACATACGAAATTTCTCACGCATTCCAAATTAAATAGTCTACTGTAGATCTCTCCATCCTCATTTTAGATACTTTGTTCCTGTTCCGAATAAAATTGTCAGCGGAGGCTCCTTGCAGGAGCAGGTATTCTTCACTCGTTGAATAATCCATGAAGTTTTCCTGAGTGAGGAGAGTTTTCCCCCAGGATGTCTAAGGAGATGGAACGATTTGTATTTATTCTTACTTCACTTGTTCTGTTATCAATTTTTAGTTTTCTTCAAAATGAAATCCGCTTCCATAAGTAAAGAGTCTGGAATTTCAGAAAACACGGACAGGAATGGATTTTCCAGATCTTAAATGTCTGCTTTTAAAGTACGTTTTCCTAAAAAAAAAATTTTGAGGCCCTCTTCAAGTCTATATTTGTCACCGAGCTTAAATGAGATGAAATCAAATTATTCGAAAAGGAAAGTTTTACCATTAAATCCATGAAAATTTTTTGCAGTTTCTTTGAAATATTGGAGAAAACTAGAACTCCTAGGATTTAATGTTTTATACATCAAACATTATTTCATTTGTGATTGAAATCTCTGGAATTCTTTATGATTTAGGAATTCTCTGAAGTTTTCAATGTACATAGTCAAATTGCTTTAAGACAATAATTTGTAAGCATACATGTTATACTGCCTGTTGCTGTAATTGATATTGCTACTGCAGTTTATCCGAGTTAATCTTAACAGTATTAATTGAAATAAGTAATTAGCAAAATCAGAAATTTGAAGATTAATCAAGTGACCTTAACTTTGCAAAAGTGCAAAGATTATAATCTTGAAACTGTATATTTAATTTTCATGAGACGTTGTAATATTTTTTTTAAATACAATAATCAAGTGAAAAATTACCGTATAATAAATCTCTCAAACATAAGAATGAAGTTTTTGAAATGTAAGAATAAATGCTATTTTAATAATCATATAGAATATTCAATGCTTACAAGAAACAATAAACCCATAATGCCCAAATTGCTTACAATTAAAACAGTAAAAGAGTTTGGGGCAGTGACATTAATGCTAGTAATACATGCAATACCTCTAATCTTCAGGCGTCATATACAAATTATTAGAGAAGCAAATTAAATTTGCTTGCAATATGATTAAATCTTCATTATATATACTTTTGTTTTATATTTAATATGTTTACCTAACTGTGTCGAATTATTTTAATTAAGATTTCATATTGAGTTTATTTAAGACGTTATTATATATTTGTTGTCAAACATATGTAAGACAACAAACAATATGGCTTTATATCCAGCAAGAGATTAGACATAAAAGTATACTGATAATCATTGAACTTTAAATTTATGTAGCAAAAGACATAGATATAAAATTAAATTAATTAAAAAGGATTATGTTCAACTTATAAGGAAAAATGTAATAGTAAACTTAAAATATATTTTTAAAAATTTTAAAATAACATAAAAATGAGACCTCTAAAATCAAGAATTTCTTCTGTACTTTGTAAATATATGAATGCAGTAGATTTAGCGTTACTATATTTTGCGAGGTAAGATGATTATCACGTTGGACATTTTTTCAACGTGCAGATGAATTAAGAAATTAAAGCATTTTTTATCTAGAAGAGAAAAATCGACTGGAAGCCGATAAATTTCAAGACGTTTAATTTTACATAAAATTAAGAGACTTCATGAACATAATCGAGGCATTAAATGCCTTGAATATCCTCTTTCAATGCGAAGTGATAAATATAAGGATTTTTGTAGAAAACTGGAATTGTGGCTCCGGAATTTAAAACAAAACAAAAAAAAAAAAATAGAAATGTTTGCATCTGTAAAAAAATATATTGAAATTTACAAGGCTGCAGAACAACATGTGAAAATTGTTTTCGTAACCATTAGAAATCATTAGTCATGTTGGCAAATTATTTTTAAAAAAATCTTGTTTGTAGCAAGTTAAGAGCGTTTCAGAGGTCTATTTCAAAATACTGCCTAAGGTCTCTCAACTTTTGATGAAGAAATCTTCATTGATTTCAAGGCACGTGGCGAAACCAAAAAGAAACTTGTAATAAATCCCTTTTATTTTTTTAGGGGTAGATGATAAGTTTTTTACACTGAAAACAAGAGTATTTTCTATACTATTACCATTTTCAATATCCTATACTTGTGAAACCAGATTTTCTGGGGTGGCAGCTTTGAAAACAGAATATAAATCTCAGGCTTAACATAGAAATAAAACTCAAAGTGCTTTTGTCTATGATTAAATATTCCTTCAAAAACTTTGATATGCAAGACAGGCCTAAGAGAGTCATTAGTATCTATTAAAATTGTTCCCAATTTAGTATTGATAAGTTAATTAAAATTACTAAAAGAAAAGTAATGTGTATGTATTAAAATGTATTAAATACATTGGGCAGTACTGATGCAATTCTATTCTCATTGCAAAAATTTATTTTATTTTTTATTATGCCAGAAATTATTTTGTTTTGCTTTCCTTTTAGTAATTTAATTATTCTTTTTAATAATATCTTCTTTTCAGTATGCTCGCTTCCCCCTTCTCGGAGTTATTAATCCCCACCAGTTGAGAATCGCTGACATAAAGTTTAGGTCTAATTTATTAACTGGCCGAAGTTGTATGGCCAACATAATTCTCATTAATGTTTGTGAAAATCCAATTTAAAAATATTGAAAAGCTTTTATATTTATAAAAATATTTGCATTATTCAGCAATCAAGTAGCTCAGTCAAAAACCACTAAGTTAAGGAACCTTGAAAATCATGTACTGTTCCTAAATGTGTATTTTTTTCTCGTTTTAGTTCCCTATACTTATTTGTAAATAATATCACAGTATTAAGTAAATTAATCATATATATTTAAGCCTCGTAACACATTAAACTTTGTATGCCCTGTGTCTGTTAAATGTATAATATTGGGAATAGAATTCATTTTCTGAGTTGTAACATAATATAACACACATTATCATTAATATAGTGGTTATTGAATATGTTTGTAAGCTATTAACTTTCACTATAAATGGATGCTTCTTCACTTTAACTGAAGATACATGCTTGGTAAAGATTCGTTTGATATTTAAGGTTTAGCTTAATTAGACTGCTTCTTTTTTCTATTTTTGAACTATTGTTTCTGAAAATAAATATAAATAGAATATAATAGACATTTCTCAATGATTTTTTTTTTTTATTATGGTAAGATTTGGCTATAAGCGCAAAATACCATAGATTCTTATCACAGAAGAAATACAATTTGTAAAGCTATAACGATTATTATTTAATTTTTTAATATGTTTACTAAATGAAAAAGTGAAATTAAACAACTAATAATGTAAAAACTAAAATGCGTAGCATATTTCACGGATGTTCCATGGAAGATGTACAAAGATGATGAACTAAATTTGCAGTCTGATTTTCTGTCAAATTGTCCATTTTATAAATTTCAATTTGTTTGTTCTACTTCTACAAACAGTTATATCACATTTTATGATTTATTAGAATTAGTCTCCAATCAGCACTTTATGTCCTATCTATATTGTTATGGTATGAAATTAATGAAACAGATTCATTAATGACGAGTATTAATGCATCTAGCTAAGTAATAATTATGACTGATATCCTCTACTCGATCAATAAGAAGATGATAAATCTTATTTACAAAGAGGGTAACCTGAAATGACAATGTTATATTTTTTCTGGATAATAGTACATTTTATAAATTACGATTTATTTCGTTGAATTTCTACAAATCGCTACATTATTTTGTGATTTATAAGAAAGAGTCTCTCATCAACGATAAAAATACTATATGATCCCTCTATATCGTTAAGACGTGGAATTAATAAAAATGATTCATTAATGACTAACGATAATGCATCTAGCTAATTAAGAATTCTTATTGAAGTGTCCTATTCCTTAGAATAGATCCTTAAGAAGATGATAAATCGCACAAAAAGAGGATAAACTGAAATGACAACGTATTTTTTTTTTCTGAATAATAGTCCATTTTATAAATTACGAGTTACTTTGCTCTATTTCTACAAATCGCTACCACAATTTCTCAATTTGTGATTTATCACAGTAAATGGAAAATACCCTATGACCATTTCTACTGTTAAGACTCGGAATTAATGAAAATGATTCCGATGTCCATTAATGAATCTAGCTAAGTTTCCAGGTTAAGAATTCTTCTTGAACTTACATTACAATATGATCTCTTTCTGTTTATTTGTCCATTTTATAAATTTCAATTTACTTTCTTCTACTTCTACAAATCGTTATATCACATTTTGTGATATATTAGAAAGAGTGTCTTATCAACGATAAAAATGCTATATGACCCATTTATATCGTTAAGACACGGAATTAATGAAAAGATTCATTAATGGCGAGCATTAATGTATCCAGCTTAATAAGAACTCTGATTGAAGTGTCCTATTCCTTAGAATGGATCTTTAAGAAGATGACAAATCTTATTTACGAGCTACATAGTGGATAAACTGAAATGACAATGTTATTTTTTTCTGAATAATAATCCATCTTACAAATTACAACTTACTTTTTCTACAATTCGCTACTACATTTTGTGACTTATCACAGTGATGGAAAATACTCTATTGTTAAGAGGCGGAATTAATGAAAATGATTCATTAATGATGAGCATTAATGAATCTAGCTAAGCTTCCTTGTTGAGAATTCTTGTTGAAGTTTCATATTCCCCGCGGCACTGAAGAAGGCCATAAATCTTATTTATGAGGTGCAAGAAGACACTGGGCTTTCCTTCAGTCGAGGGACTCCACCATTATGTGAAAGAAGGATGAATCCGGAAGACTTTGTGAAGACTAACGAAGAGTGAATGATATAACGAAAGGGGGACAATTACACTCCCAGGAGAACTCAGCTGATAGTTGGATTTCAGGATAATCTCTCCGGAAATATATGTCTCTCCTGAAATAGAGGTCCGAAATAAAATAGATGTAGTTCTCCCAAAAAAAGTATTCAATGTAACAAATATTCTTAGAATATACAGAAATATTTATTTGTCAGTATGTACAATTTAAATGGTTTTTTTTTTAATTTCTTAGTCTTATGAAATATTATTTGTTGCAATCTGGTATCAATCACCAAATTATTTTCTCATATGCAGCTTTTACCCAAAATCATAATATCCCCTTTGAAAAGTATGGTTTTATTATTTGTGCCATTAAGCTTGGAATAAAGTAGTACAATTTCTTTTACACATCTTTGTCAGTCACATTTTTTTATCATTTTTTTATGAATGTATTTTGTTTGGCGTTTTCGTCAAATAAAATTCAATTGCACAAGGGTTGTAGCCATTTTAATTGTATGGTTGTATTTGTCATTGTTTAAAATTGATGAATATTTCCAAGCTTGAAGAGATTTTAAAATATTTAAATTGTTAGTCAAGAAATCCTTCACATTTTTTGTAAATTTTTAATAACTGCATTTTGTTTGACTTTTTTGTCAAATAAAATATAGTTACACAAGCGTTGTAGCCGTTTTATCGATTGGTCATTCGATTTAAAACTAATGAAGAAGTTAAAAGTTTGAAGAGATTCTAAAATATTTAAATTTATCGATAAAGAATCCTTTGACTTTTTAATTCCCTGTTTTGAAACTTTAGTTATTTTTTTTTTTTAATTTAATTTGAATTCCTGAAAGAAATTTAAAATATAATAAGATATTCTGGTAAATTTTAAACAGTTATAGTTGTAATACAGCATTAATAAGTTTTTTTTAAGTGGAAATCTTGCGTGGGTATTTTTTTTTTTTTTTTTTTTAAAACATCATCACCATCCCAAAAAATAGGATGGTTTAATTCTGTTATGATTCAGATGTTTTGCAAATATTTGTTTTTTTACTAATAAACAAGAAACTTGTCTTGTGCATAAACTTAGGTTTGAGTAATACAACATATTTTTATCAGCTACTTCTATTAGAATATACCGGAATTTATATATTATATATTATATATATTTATAAAATAATATTTACAAAATATTACATGATATTTTTTGTAAATAAATTACCTGATTTTGATTATTTTTTTCTTAATTTTACTTACTTCATATTATTTTATTAAAGATACTATTGATTAATTTATTATTCAAACACTACAATTTAATTATTTTTGAGTATAAATAAATGTTATATAATATTATAATATTTTGAGTATACACATCATTTTGTTCATATTTAGGGAGAAATAAAAATCAAAGTGTACTTCAGATAAAAGGAACAGATTGGAACTCCCATAGTTTACGGCAGTAATTGCTGCTGAGCACGAAATACAAGAAAATGGAAACATTTCTTGAAAGTACGACTTCTTTTCTTCCAACAAAAGCGATACTGATTTCTCGTATATAAATATGAGAAACGTACAAGCTGACTAGAATTCACTTCATGTTAAGTAAAAGTGAATTCAGTGTACTTCAGATGTATGATAGAAAATATAGAAATAAGAAGTATTCTATAATCTATTAGTACGAAAATAGTTTCGATTTATAATTTCTATAAATTATATAGTTTTGTAGATAGCATTTTGTGAAATTCAAAATTGCGATTGAATTATTATTTAATATAATTTTGTAATAATTATGATTACTACAAAATTACGATCACAATTGAAATTCAATTCAAATTTTGAAATTTTTAATTTATATTTCTATTGAGAAAATATGAATATATTTACAAAGAACCATTACAGAAATAAAATAAAATTTTAAATATTCATAGGCACATCAAAAATATGTACGCAGTTATTGCTCTGTTTAATCCTTAAGTGTCCTGCAGTGTGGGACGGATGTCCCATATATACTGTGTAGTCTACTAGTGGATGGAAAGAAGAGGGCAACTTCTGTTGTGATTGAAAACCCGTATGTAAAAGTCTGACTTGACTCCGTGTCTCTGAAGACGAAGTAAATGACCGTCCAAGAGGACTTTTAGGACTTAACTCTCATTTGAGTATAGTATGGGAGCAAACACGGAAAACTTCCACCAGGTAGTCTGACTCAAGTGGCAAGAACCTAAACATCACAAACGCCATTTAGTTCCTCGTTGTTTTGAAACAGTGTATACAAAAATCCGTCTAGTGGAATAAACCTCAGCCTTAATGGTCACCAGAAGTTCATGTGTCCATTGAGCTACGAGTCGGGCAGTGGCTTATATACAGTGGGTAAAAAAGTATTGGCAATTGCCTTAATTTATTCATATTGACAAATAAATAAAATGTTATGCAATTTTAGCTGGCGTAATTAAATACAAGACATCTTAGATATATAAAACTAGTAAAAATTTTATTTTAAGTTGCATTTTCTACGATTTTTTTCTTTCAAAAACGAAAATTTGCATGTCAAAAAGTATTGGCAAAGTTTTAACTGCTATGCAAATTTTGTAACATTGAAGTCACATGTTTCGACTGATAAGAAACTCTACCGGTATAAAGTCTGCAAAACTACTTCAAAAGTGTCTATGCATTATTTTGCGATTACTGCAGTAAAATGACTTCGAAATAGAAGGAGTTGGACGTTAGTGTTAAAAACACGAATATTAGGCTCAGAAATGATGGTTTAACTTATCGTGCTATAGGAGTGCAGTTCACTATAAGTTTATTTACTGTCAGAAGTGTTGTAAAAAAAGTTCAAGGAAACATGATCAACGGAAAATAAGACTAGAAGTGGACGACCTCGGATATTTTCTACAAGAGAAGAACGTGTCATTTTTAACAAGGTTAAGAAAAACCCTAAAATAAGTGCACCCCAGATAGCTAGAGATGTTGCTTTCACTTCGCAAAAGACTTTCAGCGTACAGACTCTACGGAATGTTTTACACGAGAGAAGTTATTATGGAAGAGCAGCTAGAAAGAAACCATTCATCTCGGAAATAAATAGGAGAAAGAGATTAGATTTCACAAAATCCCTCGTTGATTTATCTGAAGAGTTTTGGAACACAGTTATTATTTCCGACGAATCAAAGTTTAACATTATCGGCAGTGATGGATGACGATATGTGAGGAGGAGGCCAAATACTGAATTGGAAAAGCAACATTTAACTGCTACTGTAAAACATGGTGGAGGCAGCGTCTTAGTTTGGGACTGTATGGCAGCTAATGGAATTGGCAACCGGCATTTTATTGATGTTATTATGACAACACATACATACATTGACATTTTGCGCCATAACTTAAAAATCAGTGCCCAAAATCTTGGCTTGGGAACATCATTCGTTTTTCAACAAGACAATGACCCCAAGCATACAGCGAATCTCACCCGTGAATGGCTACTCTACAATGCTCCTCGCCAATTAAAAACCCCACCTCAATCGCCTGACATCAATCCAATTGAAAATTTATGGCACCTGCTGGATCTAGAAATCAAGAAACATAAAATTTCAAGTAAAGACGACCTCAAGCGTTTACTCTTGCAAGAGTGGCACAAAATTCCCAACAGTACAACAAAGACCTTAGTTTCCTCTATGAGAAATATATTACAAGCTGTTATAGATGCAGAAGGTACTAAACATATACTGATTTTTTTTTGTCGCTCATAAGTTTGTCAATTTCATAATTTTGCCAATACTATTTTTTATCATGTAAATTTTGGATTTTCTCGTAGATTTTGTCTAAAAAAAATATTTAAATGAAAATTTCGTTATATTTGTTTGTCTTTTCTCTTTCTGTAATCGCTATGTTAAAATAAAATTTTTAAACATACTTTGTTAGCAAATATGATCATTTATAGGCAATTGCCAATACTTTTTTTATCCACTGTATATTGGACAAAGAAAACATACACATGAAATGCAAAAAAGGATTGATTTAAATAGCATATATATATTAATTATATAATTTATGCGAATGAGTACATCATTATCATAGAAAACCGTCATCATTATCATAAATACCATCATCATACATTATCATAAAATACCATCATCGCCATACAACAAAATTCAAAAGCGACGATTGCTATACCATATGCTAATATTATTGTTAAACATGCAAATTCAATAAGAAAAAAAAACTATTGTTGCATTATCGTAGGACCCAGAAATTCCCACCAGGTTGTCTGATTAACGAGACAAGACGCTGAACATCACAAACGCTATCTAGACTCCTCGTTTTTGAAACGGTACCTACAACAATTCCGCTAGCTGCCTGAACCTCAGCTCTAATGGTCACCAGAGGCACACGTTGTAACTGAGCCACGAGTCGGGCTATTACCAGAATGCATGAAAAAAATGAATCTTCGAAAGAATATTTTTAGAAGCTTGATTTAGTGTTTATTTTAAGCAGTATTATATATATATATATATATATATATATAAATTTTATATTATGTCTAGACGTTCTACAGACTTTTATGATAAAATATTAAAATGTCCCGTCTTTCCTGTTTACAATGTATTTTCAGTTAAAAGACTATTATATAGCGGAAAAAAAAAATACACAAAAAATTATATGACTTTCATGTAAAAGCAAAACGGAAAAATTAAGATACTTGTTGTAACAAGAAAGGAAATAAATTATTTTTTTTAAATTTGCATTTAATTCAAATGAATAAATCATTAAAAAGATATCAAGTAAAATACCTTCTTTAAAAATAAATGAAAATATCAATTTAAAAAAGATCAGTTTCACCAAAAAAAAAAAAAAAATAATAATAAAATAACAGAATTGTATTTTATTTGATATTTTATGACACAAGAAACCGAGTTGGTTAATAAACAATTTAATTAATTAGTCTATCTTAATATTAATTTTTATGTAGCAAAGAAAGCTTGCATAAAATTTATACTTTTTCTAATGTACTTCATATCTTGACAATTATTTTGTCGAATCCTTTGTCATTCTTTTATACTGAGCAATTTGATCTGACAAAAGCTGCCGGAAATGTCTTTAATTCTAAATAAATTCTTCGGACTAATAGCTGTCTAAAATCTCTTTGGAAATTCTAAGTACTGCAATATGTCTGCTGGTAAAAATTTTTTGTCGCTTGTTTCTCCTGATCTTTTGCTGATGCAAGGAACAGGAATTTTCATAAGAGGAATCGGGGAAAATTTCTTGTCAAAATTCATTTTCAATATTTTGTCCGTATTTTCAGATCGCATCAAGGATCGATTTTACAGTCAACAGCAATCTCACTTTTGAAAGATTGAGAGCCACAATCCACTTTCAAAATGCTGTCAAAAAAGGAACAACTCGTCACAAAGAGTTCAAATCTGAAAATACTTGAAGAAGTGGGGAAGCGGATGGCATCAGAAAAATAGTTCCAAAGTGTATCAGTAGATGGCGCTGTAAGGGGGCATAAAGAAAGGGAATTCGGCTGCCAGAGATATTTTGAAACGAAATGACAACGTATTTGGCAGTGGTTGCACAATAAACCAACTGTAGTGTTCAATGTGCTTGATTGCACCGGTTTTTGACAAAAAAATGACTTCCAAGTTAATCAACAGTTGTGACACTGTGAGTGGAAACTCCATCCACCACGCCAAGGTCATACCAAATTGGATGGGAAAATCTGTGAGCCATTTTTTAAAAATTTTTTGATGCCATACCGTTTACCGCTTCTTCAAATATATTCGGTTCAAATTTGAACTCATTGTGATGAGTGGTTCTTTTCTTTACAACGTTTTGAATGTGGGACTAATATTATAATCTGTATATTCATTTAATAATCTCTATCATGTGTAAGTAACCTACTGTTACCCCAATTCTTTCACTTTAAAATAAAGCAATTTGTTATTTAGATTCCATAGATTATAAGTTGTTATAATGTTTTGTATATCATTTCATACTGTATTTTTTATTACCATTGTTTATTCATTGTATAACCAATACACACTTTTCGTTCCTTTCAATGATGATTTTTAGAATATATTTCTGCAAACATGTACATCTCTGATTTTCATGAAATATACAAAACAAATAATAAAATAAAACTTTTCAGTAAACTTCTCTGCACTGCACATTTCTTTCTGCTATCGTAGACCACAATGCTATATTTTCCTTCACGGGATCGTTTTTTCTTTACTTGTAAATTTTTCAGAGCTTTTTATTATATTTTACATAGTTCTTTTAAAACATTTTGTGATAGAGAAGTCGCTGTATGATCCACTTTATAGTTTTCGTATATCTTATATGTAAGGATATGAGTCCTATTTTTTTTACGTTGTGCTAAATGTAAGTCATTACATCAGAGATTTTTTATACGGCATAACAGATTTTTTTATACGGCATACGGATTTTTTAACAGAACATATTTTCAGTATCTTGATATTCTCTTGGTTTGGTGATCGTGGAGGTCTGTAATGTCATATGTGTGTAAAAAGAAATTATATTTTGAAAAATATATTTAAAATTATTGTGAATTTAATATTTTAAATAATAATAATTATTTGATTATTTATAATTAAAATGGGATTTTAATGTTAATTTTAAATGAACAAAATATGTCAACGTTAATTTTACTTCTTTACTTAAACAACATGCATTAATAATCAATTGAAAAGTAGCTATTAAGTAATTAATACGAATCTCTCTATCATTGTTTCAATGTATTCAACTTTTGTTTTAATTTTGATGAAATATATGCAGGCGGTTAATTAACAAAAGTTTTGTTGGTAAAAGAACATAAATGAATATAATTTATTATATTATTTGTAAATTATTTCAAAAAAACATTTTTTTAACTTTCTTAAACAAAAATATAAAATTTAAAATAACTAATTCAGTTTGTCAGAAAAAAAAAAAAAAAAAAACTTTAATCCCCATACATACATCATCAATGTACAAAAGCATATTATCTTTTAAATCTCTATTCTAATGCCACTTTTTTTTTCTAAAAGTAAAGCCCTTTAACAACTCTTTTTTTTTTTTCACGAAAAAAAGCCTTAAAAATTTTCTTAAAGTTAAGTTCGTAGTGAGACTTTTTCTAATTTATTCCGTACTAGACGGAAAAGAAAGTAAATCAAAGAATCTGCACAAAAAGTTCTGTGCTACACTAACGAACAGACATGGTGTCGACTTTCCCTTTGCCTTAAGCCTATATTCGAAAAGAAGCTTTTCTCGTCGAAGGATGGTTTTATTTTCGAATTCATCCTAACAAATTTTAATTCCCTAGACAACAAATAGTCAGTCAGTTTTCCGAACAACTAAACTCCTCTTTTTTAGTTCCGCTTCCTGGAATTCAACATGTATTTCTTCTGCTTCTCTGGCAACAGCGAAGAAAGCACGTGCGGATCTCTTCAACAAATTCGAAAGGCCTCATCATTCAAAATGACAAACTCGAAATGAGTTTTCTTCCCTTCACATCCCTCTGCTTTGTCAGCGTACCCCTCACGTTTTATTCTTTTGGTTTTCCTTTTTCTACCTCTCCCTGTCGTCCTTTTCCATTGTGATGTCAGATGTCAAGGATTATGACGTCATGCTTCCCTTGACATCTTCAATATCTCTGTCTATGGTAGCAGAAAATGTTGTGTAAGAATATAAAAAAAAGAAAGAACAAAAACTGTGTATAAATTCCTTCTCAAAGTGACATGTAAATAATGAAACGGTCTTGTCAATAAGTATTGAATTTAACGGATTTTAGATAATTTTTTTTTAAAATTCTTTTCAGACCTTCCTTTGATGAGCGTTCTTCTTCATTTAATCTTGTCTATCCTTAATCTATTCTTGATTTTTTTATTCTTATTGTCGATTTATTGATGCACTGAGGAAGACATGTTCGATTTAGTAACAGGAAAAAGGCTCTTGTTATGATAAAAACGTAGATAATTACATTTCATTTTTCGTGCTTAAAAATTTTTTTTAAAACTTCGATAACTTGTTATTTTTTGAAATACAGGGAAATAATTAAGTTTAGTTATTTAAAGAGAGGATTCAGGATAGACTTAACATTATTAGGAAAAAATCCTGTAAGTATTTCGTACATTATTTTAATCATTTTTATCAGCTCAAAAATTTTTCCGATAATTTTTGAATTAGCGAATTTATTAATTTTTCCAAAAGTGTTTCACAGATTATTTTATTTTAATTAGGGATGTGTTACTTTTAAGTTTATTTTTATCCAACAATTAACGATTCACATATGGATACGGAAATTCACGATTTTTTTTTTTTTAACGCATAAAATATTTATAAAGTAATATTATTGTTGTTGTTCTATAGCAGCTGGCTGTAAAAATGCAGTTAATTTTTATGCCATAAACAAGTCTGGGTCGCTGTTACTGATTTAGCACTACCCAAAAGGCACGTGTAGCTTGAAGATATGCTACGGACGCAATAACACTACCCCCACAACGCTCTACGACCCCATTTGATCGGCACCTATGGTTTAAAGTGGATTCCGAACCACTACAAACACCCATGGCACCGCTGGGACTCGAACCCGAAACTAAGGAGACAAGAATTTGAATACCCCAAGCGTCATTTGAACTCTTCGTTTTTTGAAACAGTGTCTACAACAATGCCACCAGAGGATTAAACCTCCATCCTAATGCTCACCAGCGATGCACGGGCCACTGAGCCAAGAGTCGGGCAGTGGCTTACATAAATTGGACAAGGAAGACATACCTACGAAAGGAAACAAAAGGATTGATTTAAATAGCAAATATATCTTAATTATATAATTTAGGCGAATGAGTACATCATGAGGATAGTAATTATCTATATCATAATGAACATTACCATAATATACCATCATCGCCATACAACAAAATTCTATAGTGACGATTGATGAACCATATGCTACATTATATTTAGTTACTTGCTATATTATAGTAAACATGCACATTCAATAAGTAAAACTATTTGTAAAACTATTTGTGTATTGTAAAACCTGAAAAACTCCGAACATCCCAAACGCCATTTCGACTCCTCGTTTTTTGAAACAGTGTCTACAACAAAGCCACCAGTGGATTGAACCTCTGTCTAATGATTACCAGCGGTGCTTGTTGCCACTGAGCCACGAGTCAGACAGATGGACGCAGTTACATTATCAGAATACAAGAAAATTTAATCTTCGAATATTTCTAGAAATTCAGGATGTTTTGCGACATGCCCGTGGATTTATTTTTAAGCAATATATAGATACATAGCGTATTTTAATTTCATATAATGTCTAGACATTCTATACACTGCTATGATAAAATATTAAAATGTCACGTATTTCCTCTTTATGATGATTTTTTTACTAAAAAGACATTGTAAAGAGGATAAAAAAAAATACACAATAAAATATATAACTTTCTTATAAAAGCAAAGCGAAAAAGTCAAGATACTTGTTGTAACAAGAAAGGAAAGTATTTTATTTTAAAATCATTTTATTCTTTCTTCCCGGATGAGTAAAACATTGAAAGATATCAGTAAAATACCTTCTTTAAAAATAAATGAAAATATCTATTTAAGAAAGAAGATCAATTTCTGCAAAAAAAAAAAAAACACATATTGTATTTTAATTGATATTTTCTGACACAAAAACAAGTTGGCTAATTAACAATTTAAATAATTAGTCAATTTTTATATTAATTTTTATACAGCAAAGAAAGCTTGAATAATATTTTGAAATTGAAACTTTACTTATTTTTTAATGCACTTCATATCTTGACATTTGTTTTGTCGAATTTTTGTCATTCTCGTATTGAGCTATTTTATCTGACAGGAACTGCCTTTAATCCTGAATAAATTCTTTGGTATTATCTTCCATATAGTTCTCTGAAATCTCTTTGAAATGGCTAAGTACTGCAATATGTCTGCTGGTAAAAAACTTCTGTCGCGTGTTGATCCTGATCCTGGGCTTTATGGGAGGAACAAGAACATTCTTAAAAGAAGTAGGGGGAAATTTTGTAAAAAATTATTCAAATATTTTTATCCGTATTTTCAGATCTCATCAAGGATTAATTTTACTCCTCTACAGCATTCTAAATTATGAAAGATTGAGAGCACATGTTGTTGCTGTTCTAATGCGGTTTTCGTAAATAAGTAGAGACAATTAATCTTTGCGCCATAAGCAAAGTCTATAATGATGCTACTCATTTTAGCACCATCCAGGAGATATGTAGTTTGAAGAGAGCTAGGGACGCCAGTAACACTACACCCCTCAATGCTCTTACAGTCCTATTATATCGGGACCTATATTTTAAAATGGATTCCAAAACCAATACAAACATCCCTGTCACCACCGGGACTAGAAACAGAACGTACCGAGCAAGAGCGCTGCAGCCACTGGTCATCAGGTCCCGAGAGCCACAATAAATTTATTTAATAACCTCTTAACATCTCTAAAGTAAATCTATTGTTGCTGCGATTCTTTCACTTTAAAGTATGTTATTATTTAGATTTAGTATACTATAAGTTATTATAATGTTCTGTATATCATTTCATACTATATATTTTTCATTATCATTGTCTATTTGCTGGATAACCAATACAAATTTTTATTAATTTCAAAGATGATTTTAGAAATATATTTCTGCAAACATGTACATCACTGGTTTTTATGAAATATACACAGCAAATAACAAAATAAGACTTCTAGTAAACATCTCTACACTGCATATTTCTTTCGTCGATCACAATGCAATACTTATTTTTGCAGCAGACTCTATTTTCCCGCGCAGAGGATCCTTATTTCTTCAGTTTTACTTTTTCTAGAGATTTCTATTATGTTTTCCACAGTTCTTTAAAAACATTTTGTGATAGAAAAGTCATTTTTATGATCCACATATAGTTTTCGTTTATCTTGTATGTAAGGATATATAAGTCCTATTTTTTGTTGTGTGAATTTAATCTACATCAATTGATTTAATTCATTTAATCTTGTTAGACACTATTAATTTTAATTGTACAGTTATTTTTAAAACATGTTGTGCTTACACGAGATATTTTTTTGTACAGAATAAAAGATCAGAAAATATTTTTATTATCTTGATATTCTTTCTTTTGTAATTTCTTATATGTATACAAAATAAATTATATTTTGCCAAATTTATATTTAAAAATTATTGTGAATTTAATCGAATATTTTAAAATTTAAAATGTTGTTTCAATTATTTATAATTAAAATAAGACTTTATTGTTAATTTTTAAACGAACAAATATGTCGAAGTTTAATTTAAATCTCTTACTACACATAACATGCACTAATGATGAATTGAAAAGTAGCTATTAAGTAATAAACAAAAATCCCTCCATCATTATTTCTATATATTCAACTTTTGTTTTAATTTCCATGAAATATATGCAGGTAAATGACTAACAAACTTTTTTGTAGCTAAAGGAATGCAATAATTATCATTTATATAATTTATTATATTGTTAGTCATTATTCGAATTAAACATTGTAGTGAAAAGAACGTAACATTGTAGTGAACAGAATGAAACATTGTAGTGCGTAAATAAATATCATTTATATATTTTAGTGTATTATTCAAATTAAGCCTTTTTATTTTTTTTTTAACTAAACAGAAATAAAAAAAAATTTAAACTAAATAATTCAGTTTCTCAGAAAAAAGCAGAAAATAACATTAATTCCTATACATACATCATCAAAGTACAAAAAGCATATTATCTTTAAATCTCTGCCGTACTTCATTGGATTTTTTAAAAGAAAAACCCTTTAACAACTCTTTTTCTAAAGAAAAAGTCTTAAAAATTTTCATAAAGTTAAGTTCGTAGTGAGACTATTTCTAATTTATTCCGTACTAGATGGGGAAGAAAGTAAATCAAAAGAATCTGCACAAAAGTTCTCTGCTACACTAACGAACAGGCATGGTGTCGACTTTCCTTGCCCTTCTAAGCCTATATTCGAAAGAAACTTTTCTCGTCGAAGGTTTTATTTTCGAATTCATCCTACCAAATTTTAATTTCAGACAACAAATAGTCAGTCAGTTTTTCGAACAACTAAACTCTTCTTTTTTCTTCCGCTTCCTGAATTCATCATGTATTATTTCTTCTCCTTCTTTTGGCAACAGCGAAGAAAGCACGTGCGGATCTCTTCACAAATTCGAAAGTCCTCGTCATTCAAAATGACAAACTAGAAATGAGTTTTTTCTCTTTCACATCCCTCTGTTTTGTCATCGTACGCCTCACATTTTCTTCTTCTTTTTTTTTTTATAATCTTTTTTCTACCTCTGCCTGTCGTCCTTTTTAAATTGTGAAGGCAGATGTCAAATTTTATGACGTCATGCTTCCCTTAACATCTTCAATATCTCTGTCTATGGTAGCGTAAAATGTTGTAGAAAGAATATAAAAGAAAAGAACAAAAATGTGTGTAAGTTCCTTCTCAAAAGAGACAGGTAAATAATGAAACGGTCTTGTCAATAAGTATTGAATTTAACGAATTTTAGATGATTTTTTATTCTTTGTCAGATCTTCCATTGTTGAGCGTTCTTCTTCATTTAATCTTGTCTATTCTTATTCTATTCGTGTTTTTTTATTCTTTTTGTCGATTTATTGATGCACTGAGGAAGATATGTTGATTTAGTAAAAAGAAAAAAATCTTGTTATGATAAAACTCAGATAATGACATTTCATTTTTCATGCTTAAATATTTTTTTTTTAAACTTCGATAACTTGTTATTCTTTTTTAAAACACAGAATAACCTATGTTTAGTTATTTAAAGATACGATTCTGGATAAACTTAACCTTTTAGAGAAAAAAAAAAACATGTAAGTATCTATTATGTACTTCAATTTAATCCTTTTTTTTTTTTCTGTTTCAATTTTTTTTTTCCGATAATTTTTGAATTGTCTAATTCCTTAATTTTTCCAAAGAGTGTTTTACAGATTATTTTTTGTTAATGAGTCAATTAGCAAATGTGTTACATTTTTAAGTTTACTTTTATCCACCAATTAATGATTGAAATACGATCAACTTTAAGTAAATTGAAATTATATTATTAGATGTAATTTGTAAAAATATTTCATTGTTTAAAATAATAAATTGTTTTTACAGCTAAATTTTTATAAGTAACTCAATAATATCAGTTTTTCCATTAAAAGCGTATTTCATTTTCAAATTTATAATTAATAACTTTTAAGGAAAAAATTTTGACTAAGATTATTTCTTAAAATATGTTAAAAAACATTTTAGGCTAGTTTTATTGGCCTATAAAATATTTTTCAATTCCAAATATTTTATTTCAGCCCGACATGCCTAATGTTACATGTTAGATAAGATTAGAAATGTTAGTTATCGAACTTTCAATATTGCAAATGCAAATAATTATTCAACCATTTATAATTAGAATGCGACTTTATTGTTAATTTTTATGTAAACAAAATATAAAAACATTAATTTTCTTTCTTTACTTACATGCAATTATAATCAATGAAAAGTAGCTAATAAATAAAAAAAAATACAAATCCATCTATCATTGTTGCTTTTTTCAACTTGTTTTAATTTCGATGAAATATATACATGAAAATGAATAACAAAATTTTGTAGCTAAAAGATATTAAATAAATATCATTTATATATTTTATTATTATTTTATTCAAATTAAAATACCTTATTTTTAATCTAAATAGAAATAAAAAAAAATAATTATTTCAGTTTGGCAGGAAAAATAAAAGCAAAAATATTAATTCCTATACATACATCATCAATGTACAAAAAAAGCATATCTCTTTTTAATCTCTGTCGTACTCTTCATCGGATTTTTTTAGAAAGAAAAACCCTTTAACAAATCTTTTTTTCTTTACGGAAAAAAGTCTTTACAAATTTTCTTAAAGTCAAGTTCGTAGTGAGACTTTTTTTCTAATTTATTCTGCACTAGACGAGGGGGAAGAAAGTAAATCAAAGAATCTGCACAAAAAGTTCTTGCTACACTAACGAACAGATATGGTGTCGACTTTCCCATTGCCCTAAGCCTATATTCGAAAAGAAGCTTTCTCGTCGATGGAAGGTTTATTTTCTAAATTCATCCTACCAAATTTTAATTCCCTAGACAAATAGTCATCAGCTTTTTGAACAGCTGCCTCTTCTTTTCTTCCGCTTCCTGAAATTCAACATGCGTTATTTCTTTGGCAACTGCGAAGAAAGCACTTGCGGATCTCTTCAACAAATTAGAAAGGTCTCGTCATTCAAAAATGACAAACTCGAAATGAGTTTTTCTCTTCACATCCCTCTGTTTTGTCATCGTACCCCTTACGTTTTATTCTTTTTTTTTTTTTATTCTTTTTTTCTTTTTTTTTTTTTTTACCTATGCCTGTCGTCCTTTTCGATTGTGATGGCAGATGTCAAAGATTATGACGTCATGCTTCCCTTGACATCTTCAATATCTCTGTCTATGGTAGTGAAAATGCTGTGAAAGAATATAAGAAAAGAAAAAAAAAAATGTGGGTAAAAATTCCTGCTGATAGTGACGTGTAAATAATGGAAACGGTCTTGTCAAGTATTGAATTTAATGGATTTTAGATGATTTTTTTTTTTTTATTTTCAGATTTTCCTTTGTTGAGCTTTCTTCTTTTAATCTTGTCTATTCTTATTCTATTCTTGATTTTATTTTTGCCGAATTTATTGATGGACTCAGGAAGTATATGTTTTATTTAATAAAAAAGAAAAAAAAACCCTTGTTATGATAAAACGCAGATATTTACATTTTATTTTCATGCTTAAATATTTTTTTAAAAACTTCGATAACTTGTTATTTTTTAAAAACATGGAATAAAGTAAGTTTAGTTATTTAAAGATAAATTCTGGATAAACTTAACACGTTTAGGGAAAAACTATCAAATCTATTTTCTAGTTCATTTTAATCGGTTTTTTTCAATTTTTTTTCCGATAATTTTAAAATTAACTCATTTCATTAATTTTTCAAAAAGTTTTCGCAGATTATTTTTGTTAATGAGTTCAATTAGCGAATGTGTTACTTTTTAAGTTTGACTTTATCTACCAATTAAAAATTTACATATGATAAACTTTAAACTTGAAAAATATATTATTAGATCTAATTTTTTTAAAAATATCTAATTGTTTAAAATAATGAAACTTTGTTTTACAACTTAATTTTTATAAGTAACTTAATAGTATATTTTCAATTAAAAGCATATTTCATTTGAAATTTATAATTATTATTAATTTTAAAGGAAAAGTTTTGTCATGTACGATGTGGAAATTTTCACTTTGAGATTCATTCTTTTTAATATATCTTAAAGATCATTTTAGGCTGATATTCTTTTGGCCTACAAAATATTTTCAATTTCAAACATTATATTACTGCTCGATATATTTAATGCTACATGTTAGATAAGATTAGTAATGAAGGTAGTTATCCTACATTTTAATATTTTAAATGCTAATAATTACTCTATTATTTATAATTAAAATATGTCTTATTGTTAATTTTAAGTAAACAAAATACATAAAGATTAATTTTATTTCATTACCTGCATGCGATTATAATCAATGAAAAGTAGCTAATAAATAAAAAAAAAAAAAATACAAATCCCTCTGTTTGTTTTCAACTTGTTTTAATTTCAAAGAATATACACATGAAAATGATTAACAAAATTTTTAGAGAAAAGAACGTAAATAATTATCATTTATATATTTTGTTATATTCAACTTAAACATTCTTTTTATTTTTTTACCTAAATGGAAATAAAAAATAAAAAAAAATTAATTCAGCTTGTCAGAAAAAAAGGATAAAATAACATTAATTCTATACATACATCATCAAAAAAAACATATTACCTTTTAAATCTCTGCCGTACTTCATCGGATTTTTAAGAAAAAACCTTTAACAACTTTTTTTCAAAAAATTCTTAACAATTTTCTTAAAGGATTAAATTCGTAGTGAGACTTTTTCTAATTTATTCCGTACTAGACGGGGGAAAAAAAGTAAATCAAGAATCTGCACAAAAAGTTCTCTGCTACACTAAGAACAGGCATGGTGTCGACTTTCCCTTTGCCCTAAGCCTATATTCGAAAAGAAGAAGCTTTTCTAGTCGATGGAAGGGTTTATTTTTCGAATTCATTCTACCAAATTTTAATTCCTAAACAACAAGTGGCGTCAGTCAGTTTTCGAACAACTGAACTCTTCTTTTTTCTTACGCTCCCGAATTCAACATGTATTATTTCTTCTGCTTCTTTGGCAACAGCGTAAAGAAAGCACGTGCGGATGATCTCTTCAACAAATTCGAAGGCCTCGTCATTCAAAATGACAAACTCGAAATGAGTTTTCTTCTCTTCACATCACTCTGTTGTCATCGTACCCCTCATGTTTTTCTTCTTCTTTTTTTTTATTCTTTTTTTCTACCTCTGCCTGTCGTCCTTTTAAAATTTTGATGGCAGATGTTGAAGATTATGACGTCATGCTTCCGGTGACATCCTTAAATATCTGTCTATGGTAGCAGGAAAATGTGTGAAAGAATATAAGAAGAACAAATGTGTATAAATTCCTTCTCAAAGTGACATGTAAAATAATGAAACGTCTTGTCAATAAGTATTGAATTTAACGGATTTTAGATGATTTTTTTTCTTTCTTTTCAGATCTTGTTTTGTTGAGCGTTTTCTTCATTTAATCTTGTCTATTCTTATTCAATTTTCCTGATTTTTTGTCGATTTATTGGCTGAGGCACTTAGTAAAAATAAAACTATTAAAGGGAAAGATATGTCAATGATCACTCTTCGCTATAATTAGTAATTTATTACTGTTACAATGTCACATATGTTTACCAAAGAAATTATATTTTGCCAGATATATATATATATATTATAGTAATCGAATATTTTAATATTTCAAATGTTAATAATCATTCGAATATTTCAATTAAATCTTTACTTAAATAGCCTGCATTTATAACCAATTGAAAATAACCCCAATAAAGTAATAAATACAAATCCCTCTATCATTTGTTTAATTTCTATGAATTGATGCAGGCAAACGATTGACAAAATTTTGAAGTTTTATAGAACATAAATAAATATCAAATATATAATTGTTTATACTATTAGTAATTATTCGAATTAAACATTCCTTTTATTTATTTATTATTTTTTTACGTTAACAGAAGTAGAAAAAAAATTAAAATAATTAATTCAGTTTGAAAGAAAAAAAAAATAAAATAAAACTATTAATTCCAATACATATATCACAAAATGTACAAAAAGCATATTACCTTTTAAATTCCTCTG